>JBBBDQ010030013.1:245000-327500 GCA_037127315.1 Ascarosepion bandense
CGAGTCTAACGTTGACTCTCATATTCAAACAACAGCTGCTGCAATGGGGACAAAAAGAGTATCAACATATGCAACACTCACCCTAGCATATTTAAGGACATATGTTATTTCTACTATACCAGCATATTATTTTTGATACTTTCTATTTTTCAGAATGGGAAACCCTATGCTTACACAAGTAATGAAAAGACACGCTCTTATCGTGGCTATAAAGGCTGAATGTAGCAGTTTAGAAATAGAAATAGTCTCTAGATTCTTCTTCGTCAAAATTTGCAAGGAGGTTAAAGATGGAAATTTATCGACAGCATGAAAGCTCAAGAAACATTGCAGACACACTGACAGCATTAGAACACCTGAATTTATTCGCCAAGTACAGCAGACATCCACCACAGAAGATATCCACTGCACCATAATGCGGATGTGCGTTGTGGCGCAGTGGATATCGGCTCGGAACGAGAAATCGGGGAGCCGAGTTCGAATTCCAGTTGAATTCATTGGATTCACTTACGCACAAATACTCTTGGGAAAGGTATTAATCCGTCTCTTCCTTCCAGTTATGGGTTAAATAACAGGACAGATTAGGTTCTATATCCTTGGCTGACAACCAGTCTACTGCAGAAAGCAATGGCAACCTATTGCGTAATAATCTTCTGCCCAGTTAGTTATGTCTCTTTTGAGACATGATCGCCCAAGCGTGTTTCACGTATGACACTTAACTGACTGAATATAATAGTTGGCAACATAATTAAGGCTTTTACTGGGCATAAAGTGGGGGAACAATTTCATATTGTTATAAAGTAATAAACTGATCCCCCACTAGTTACTACTTAAAAATATAATACATCTCTTCCTGCTCTAGCTATGAGTCAAATAACAGGACAGATTGGGTTCTATAGCCTTGGTCAGCAACCAGTCTACTGCAGAAAGCAATGGCAACTTACTGCGGGAAAATCTTCTGCCCAGTCAGTCATGTCTCTTTCGAGACATGATCGCCCAAGCGTGTTTCACGCATGGCACTTAACTGACTGACAGCAGACCATTGATGGCAATCCCAGAAAATCCATCAGGTTGATTACAAAAGAACACCATATGTCAGAAATAACAATCCGAAATCTTGTTAATGCAGGCATCAGATACAAGTCTTATGTGATAAGAACAGGTCATTTTATGTCAGGAAAAGTAAAGAAAAATCACTGATATGATACTTGTTTTCAATTTCCACATTTTTTTCTATTTCAATTTCCAGGTCTTTATATTTTGACAGTTTTTTTAATTCCTTGGTTGCTATGTTACAATCCGCTGGACAAGCCATATCAATTAATAATCAAGTTTTTTTTTCTTGTTTGTTTTTCTAACATCCCTAATGTTACATAGACAAAGTTCTCCTTAATATGTGGGCTATACTTAACAAGACAATTTTTTGTATATCTCTTAAGCTCAGGTTTCCAGAAATTCTTTCAATGTGTTGTTTTGTTTCATTTTTTATCATTCCAAGTGCACCTACTGTCACTGGTACAATACTTGTTTTCAATTTCCACATTTTTTCTATTTCAATTTCCAGGTCTTTATATTTTGACATTTTTTTAATTCCTTGGTTGCTATGGTACATTCCGCTAGACAAGCCATATCAATTAATAAGCAATTTTTTCTTTTTGATTTAAGAGTCACCTAAACAAACTTACAAATCTAGCAGAGAAAGATGTTATTTTGTTCTTCTCAGACGAGAAAAACTTCTAGCCAAGATTGGATTGCCAACAGAAGAAATGACAGATGGTTATGTGCAGACCTTTCCAAAACTCCAAGAGTAATGCATACGAAATTTCTTGAAACTGTCGTGGTTTTACGGTATGTCAGCAATGAAGGTCATGTCTCGTCACTTTCCACAAGATCTTAGAGTAAATTCTGCTGCCTTAGATAGATATTCTGAAAATAGTTGTTAAGCAATAGAAACAATATAGGCAACGAAAGAAGTTATGCCTTTCA
Source organism: Ascarosepion bandense (assembly GCA_037127315.1). Taxonomy (NCBI): domain Eukaryota; kingdom Metazoa; phylum Mollusca; class Cephalopoda; order Sepiida; family Sepiidae; genus Ascarosepion; species Ascarosepion bandense. The sequence continues at coordinate 246,984 of JBBBDQ010030013.1, forward strand.
AAAGGACTCGGCACCATCACACAAGGCCCAAACAACGCAATGGCAGAAATTTTTTTTGGTCACAAAACCTCTAGATCTCAGTCCATTAGACCACTGTGTATAGAGCGTAGTTGAGAAAGAGGTCACTAAAAACTCCCTAAAAGCTACCATAGTTAGACTAGTGTCTAATATGATCAAGGACCACTGGATCTTGGCTTGTAGACGATTCTGAAAAAAGAAATAATGTATTCCCCCCCAAAATATCATCTTTTTAAATTTAAAGAGGATCGCTATTCTGATGAGTGAAACCGAACACGCACATAATTTTTTCTGTCTTCCCCACATCAATAAATAACAAATGTATTGTTTCTTATAGTTAAATAAAAGTCATCTTCAAAACATTTTTTTTAATCATCTCACCCCAAGCAAGGCATTCCACTGCCACTATTGCGCATGGGGCTACATAGGGGAAGGTAAAGAGAAGAAGTGGTTAGACATAGGGAATGTCAGGAGGAAGGTGACAGATGAGTAAGGATAGCGAGGATGAGGGTTGGGCAGATGGGAAGAGTGTTTGATAGAATGGGAGCAGGTTAGTGTGTTAGGAGGTTTATATTGACCTTACATTTAAACTCCTGGAGATTGTAGCCGTTGGGGAAGCAATCGTGTGGAAGAGAATTCCACAGAATTCCACAATGAGCTAACATTGCCTGATGACGAAGTAAAAATCTCGAAACGTAGACATTTCCGTGTCGAAATGTAAACTATATGAATTTTACATAAAAAAAAGATTAATGATATATATATATATATATATATATGTGTGTGTGTGTGTGTGTGTGTGTGTGTGCGTGTGTGTGTGTGTTTCGGTAAAAATGACAGACAAGGTGTTGTTGTTTAGCATTTATATATTTTATACATTTCATGCGATCTTACAATTTTTTTTCTAATGGCCGTCTTCATTGTTGATATTATGAAGTGTTGGCCTTTTCTTTTATATTAATCAGTAAGACAAGTGCTTTACGTAATACACACGCTTGGGCGATCATGTTTTTTTTTCGATCCATGACTGACTAAACAGTTAAACAGTACATTATAATTTCCACTGGCCTTAATCGTTTGAAAAATATCGATCTTTCGGCAGGAATCAAACCTGAAAACTCCCACACTGGAGTGATGCCGTCCTTAGATCATAAGTTTTTTTTAACACTGAGGATTTCATGGGGAGACAAAGTCCAATTTTCACCTTTATATAGGTATTATCCTGATTTTCATCGAACGATTAATATCTAATCAGATTGTATCCGAATGTAAACAAACTGAACCGAAGATAACATTATGGAATGTAACGGAATTCCACAAAACTTGCATTAGCCGACATATTTGAATATTTTTTTTATTTGTGTTACGTTATTTTTTTTTTAATGGATATTCTTCCGGAAAATAGACATTTTACAAACAATTTCTTACGATTATGGCCAATGGAAAGTATAATGTAGTGTTTAACCATATATATAGACATAAAATATAAACAAACTTTTCACTCAAATACAAGAATTCATTAAAATATTAATGTTAAACAAATAAAAAAATAATCAAATGTGTCGGCTAATTTCTGTTAAATTCTGTAATGTAAAAATGTATGTGTGTGTGGCTGTGTGACTATATATCTGATTTTTTAATTGTTTAATCTTAATATTTTTAATGAATACTTGTATTTGAGTGAAAAATCTGTTTATATATATATATATATATAATAATAATAATAATAATAATAATAATTATTATTATTAAACCGACTCTGCGTGTATTCTAATCTCAAAATTTTATAGAAGGGACTTTCTAAGACTATGAATGACCAGCAGAATCTAAATCTGTTATTGCCCTCGGCTATAAAGCTTTGGGCAAAGAGGGGAAAAAAAAGAAAACTGCGTGGGACCGACAATACATACGGTTCCTCCCAGTAAAAAGAAAAAAAAAACCCTCTAACGGAACAAACAACCAGAAAAGAAAAGTGCTCGATACACACAACCGAAAAGTATTTAACTAGAAGGCAGTAACGCAGAGCAAACACACTAACAAAATAGCAAGATCGCCAAGACCGACCGCGGTTTCGCACAACGGCTCGTTTCGTTGTGCGAAACCGCGGTCGGTCTTGGCGATCTTGCTATTTTGTTAGTATATATATATATATATATATATATATATATTAGATATTTCAAAAACGATTTCTAAAACGATTAATGCTAATGGAAATTATTATGTACTGTTTAACTCTCTCTCTCTCACCCACTCTCTGTCTCTCTGTGTCATTATATATATCAGCATGCAGTGTGGGTATAGAAGAATCCAAAGGAGTATCCTGTACAGTGGTAGGATAACTCTCTAAGAGAGCTCTAAACATATATGCATATAAATACATAGAGCAAATATAAGAAAAATTAAGGCAGGCACGTTATTTCATGGTGAATCGGAAGTATTGCCTATTTCAGGCGAACCATCATCAACTTGTTTTTATCCTACAAAGGATTTTACACGAATGGATTCACCATGAAATAACGTGTCTGCCTTGATTTATATATATATATATATATATATATATATATATATAGTTAAACAGTACATTATAATTTCCATTGGGCTTAATCGTTTTAGAAATCATTTTTGGAAAATATCTAATATATATATATATATATATATATATATATATATATATTAGATATTTTCCATATATATATATATATATTAGATATTTTCCATATATATATATATATATATATATATATATATATATATATATATATTCACCAATCCGACTCTTCTTATATTCCTTAAACCGAATCGTGTTTTCTTTTTTCATTAAGAAATTTCAATATTGGCTTCTGTCGAAATTAATAGATGTTTTGTTGGGGAAAAAGCATTGGACAAGCGGATTTGATTTTGAAGAGCAGGTTTGATTCCTGACGGTGCCACTGGCTAAAGAAGATTTTTGAGTGGGTACCAACCAATGCAAGTGTAAGTAAATTTTCTCGTGATATTGGTATCTCAGGAAACATGTCATGCCTCTAGCAGACTCGCAGAAATAAGGAAAGCTTTATTCTTTTACTTAATGGAGCTATTTTCTTACCTCATTTTCTATTTTCTCTTCAGATTTTTATTTTTTATATTTTTCTTTATTTATTTTGACAGTTTCTCTTGAATATCATGTTTTGCCTTTGCTTGCTAAGTTATACCGGATTGGAGAATGCCTCATATGCCTGGTAACGGCCCCAGCCTCTTTCCGAAGATGTTGTACTGCCTGGAGGGAATGACCCCCACTTCTTTTCCCGATAAAGCTTGAACTTGATATTATTTTGAAACTACCCCAGGTGAAGACATAGAAATATACTGGGATATACGGATAGTTCACCCTGGTAAACTGTAACTGTACGGAAATTCTTCGACGTGCCGGGTTCAAATTCGTGGTTAGCATTTTTTTCTTTTATTTTGTATCTGAAACCAAGTAGCATCTCAAATATGTCTTTTCCGTATTTCCACGTTATCAAAATGAAATCGTCCCTTAATTATGAGGTATTGACAGTGCGTAACGTATGTGCTAATCCAGGAACTAAGGGAGGGGCCAGGAGAATATTAGTGATAACAAATAATAATAATAATAATAATAAACACTGGTATGAACATCATCCAGCACCGGTTACAGAAATAGAAGATGTAACCATTCTATGGGATTACACCATCTACACAGACAGAAAAATTGAAGCAAACAGGCCAGACATTATTGTTAAAAACCAGAAGGAGAAAACTTGTCTATTAATTGATATGGCTTGTCCAGCAGATTGTAACATAGCAATCAAGGAATTTGAAAAACTCTCAAAATATAAAGACCTGGAAATTGAAATAGAAAAAATGTGGAAATTGAAAACAAGAGTTGTGCCAGTGATAGTAGGTGCACTTGGAATGATAAAAAATGGAACAAAACAACACATTGAAAGAATCCCTGGAAACCCCAGCTTAAGAGATATACAAAAAATTGTATTATTAAGTACAGCCCACACACTAAGGAAAACTTTATCTATGTAATGCTGGGGATGATAGGGAGGATAGAAAAACATGAAATGGAGTCATAACACGCCACTACCTGCCTTAGGTCTTCCCGCAGACTTGGTTGGTAGTGAGACCAATGCAGAAATCTAAATATGATGAAAAATGACATAATAATAATAATAAATCCCTGGAAATCCCAGCTTAGGAGAAATATAAAAAATGCCTTGATAAGTCAAACTTACACAGTAAGAGCACCCTTATCCCTGTAATTTTTTTTTAATCATATCACCCCGAGCAAGGCGGTAACGCCACTGATGTGCAGGGGGCTACGTAAGAGTGACAAGATTGGAGAAGAGAAAGCTGGAAACCACATCCTAAGCAGGGAACAAGGGATGAGCCTCTTGATCTGTTCAATAGACATGGGTGGAGTGTGAACCGGGCGATTTTTTAGTCTATCTACTCCAATTGAAAAAAAACAAATGAAAAGGGGTGAAAAGATTGGAAAAGAGAAAACCGGAAACCACATCCTAAGCAGGAAACAAGGGATGAGCCTCTTCACCTGTTCAATAGACGTGGGTAGAGTGTGAACCGGGCGATAGTTTAGTCTATCTACTCCTTTGCTTTTATAATCGTATTGCCCCCAAACAAGGCATTTTACTGCCACTGTTGTGCAGGGGGTTACATAGGACGAAAGTTATGAGAAAGTGTGACAGGTTAGAGGGTGTGTCAGGAAGTGGGTAAGGGGAGGATGCGAATACTGATGAGAGTGGAGTGGACGGAGAAAGAAGTATGAGAGAGAGAGAGTGAGGATGCAAGTTAGTGTGGTTAGGAGATGACTATTGACTTTATATTTGAATTTTTGAAAATTGTACCTGTCAGGAAAGCAAGTAAACGGAAGGGAATTCCACAGGCGGGAAGTGCGAGAAAAGAAGCTGATGGAGAAGAATTTGCGTTTACATTTTATTGGTTTCACAGTAAAAGGGTAGGACCTAGTTGTTAATCTTGTGGCTCGAGTAAATTCATATACAGGGTGTACCCTCTGAGCAGAAGCCGTGAAAGTATTTGTAAAAGAGACACAGGGAAGCCACATTGAGCCGGTGAGAATGTGACTGTATCTTAGGTGCCAAATCAGAATCGATTACATTACAGATTCTCTGTTGGATTTTGTCAAGGAACCCTAGGTTGATAGCAGGGGAAAAGAGAGTAGAGTGGACGGAGAAAGGATTATGAGAAAGAGAGAGAGAGGATGCACGTTAGTGAGATCAGGAGATCACTATTGACTTTAAATTTAAATTCTTGGAGATTGTAGCTGTCGGGAAAGCAAGTAAACGGTAGGGAATTTCACAGGCGGGAAGTGCGAGAAAAGAAGCTGGTGGAGTAGAATTTACGTTTACATTTTATTGGTTTCACAGTAAAAGGGTAGGACCTAGTTGTTAATCTTGTGGCTCGAGTAAATTCATATATAGGGTGTACCATCTGAGTAGAAGCCGTGAAAGTATTTGTAAAAGAGACACAGGGAAGCCACATTGAGCCGGTGAGAATGTGACTGTATCTTAGGTGCCAAATCAGAATCGATTACATTACAGATTCTCCGATGGATTATGTCAAGGAACCCTAGGTGGATAGCAGGGGTAAGAGAGTGAAGTGGACGGAGAAAGGAGCATGAGCGAAAGGGAGATAGAGAGAGAGAGGAAGCAAGTTAGTGAGATTAAGAGATGACTATTTATTTTATATTTGAATTCTTGAAGATTGTAGCTGTCGGGAAAGCAAGTAAACAGAAGGGTTATGAGAGTTAAGAAAAACCATGAAATGTTGCCATAACAGCACACTGCTTCCTGTAGACTTACTAAGAAGTGTGAGCAAAACAGAAATCGAATTATTATGAATATCATTATTAACAATAATAAATGTGTAAATGTTTAACCTGGCATGGCTCCGGTGACATACGATATTAACTTATTGGAGTTGTTGATGTCTATTTTTCTTGGCGAATTAAGATAAGATACAGTACCGTCTCAGTGTCACGGATTTGCTTGTCGTTTGACTAAATAAACCAAAAAAATAATCGAAAACAGAAAAAAAAATTACGAATACTGTCAGTCACTTATTTAACTTCCCGCCAATATATTCACACGAGCGCCATTTTGAATTTCACGCCATCATCTGGGTTATGTCAAACGTTATTGCTTCCTGTTAACAAAATTGAATACACTTGGGTAAAGCAATACATCGATCTTGGCACCTTCAGCAAAAATAGCCCTCGTCGGAACTGGCGGTCTGTGCATCTCCCTTTATGGCGGGGAAGTAGGAGAAGGGAGCATTATTTTTTCTATTTTTGTGTTTTTTTTTTTGTTTTGTTTTAATTTGACAAACGCGACAACAAAGTTGACTTGGGAGTCATATCTAGATATTTAGGTACACACCCAATCAGAGACAACCAGAGGGGATGATTTACCTGGCTTGAACATATACCGAAATATGCCCCACCTGCAAGGTCACGTGCTAAATTTATGTCACTGTATCGCACACATTTGGTTGTGATTAATGTGCTTGGCATATACTTATCAGGCTGGATATAATGATAGGTATACCGAGCTTCATATATTCATAACCCGGCGTCAACGTTTTTAGATACTGCTATCTCATTCGATAAGAATAATAATAATAATAATAATAATAATAATAATAATAATAATAAAATCGGTTCCCAGGGGTTGCGTTGTGCTGGGTTAAAAGTTGAAACCAAAGGTTTTATTATTGCTACACAGGACCAATACCTGCTAGCTATGAATTACGAATCACACAAACTGAAAAATTGTCAGCCAGTTAAGTGCCATACGTGAAACACGCTTGGGCGATCATGTCTCGAAAGAGACTGGACAGAAGATTATCCCGCAGTAGATTGCCATTGCTTTCTGCGGTATACTGTTTGCCAGCCAAGGTTATAGAAACCAATCTGTTCTGTTATTTAACCCATAACTGGAAGGAAAAGACAGATTAATACCTTTGCCAAGGGTATTTGCGCGTAAGTGAATGCAATGAATTCAACTGGAATTCGAACTCGGCTCGAAATTGTGCTAACCCGAAATACAAATTTTGTGATAAATATCCAGAAATAACTGACCACCTTGCATCAAGTTTCACGGGACTAGCATCCACTAAATCTAAAACACTGCATGAGAGAGTGGGTCAATATATGCACTAGAAAATATGCAACTTTTACAGGAAGGAAACTGCAAGAAACTGGTATGAAGACCACCCAGACCCGGTTACATAGCCAATTTTATGGGTCTTTACTATACACACAGAATGTGCGTTGTGGCGCAATAGATATCGTCTCAGAACGAGAAATCGGGGAGCCGGGTTCGAATTCCAGTTGAATTCCTTGCATTCACTTACGCGCAAATACCCTTTGGAAAGTTATTAATCCGTCTCTTCCCTCCACTTATGGGTTAAATAACAGGACAGATTGGGTTCTATAGCCTTGGTTGGCAATCAGTCTACCGCAGAAAGCAATTCCAACCTGCTACATGATAATCTTCTACCCAGTCAGTCATGTCTCTTTCGAGACATGATCACTCAAAGCGTGTATCACGTATGGCACTTAACTGACTGACTCTTGCGACCCAGGGTTTCTTTGCTGCAATAAATGTGGTCCTTTTCCTTTTTCTTGAAAATTCTGTTGTACATCCAACGATTCTTGACAAAATCCAAAAAAGGGTCTGTAATGTAATCTATCTTGACCAAACATCTCGACCTCAATCACTTTCTCGCCGACGCAGCTTGGCTGCCCTCTGTCTTTTCTACAAATATTTTCATGGTAACTGCTCAGACGAGCTTTTACCCATAGTGCTCCGAATAAGTGAATTTAAGCGTGCTACTAGATTGGCATCTAGGTCCCACCCTTTTACTATTGAAGTAGTTCAATGCAACCGCCATTTCTATTCAAAAAGTTTCTTTTTTCGCACTCTCTTCCGTCTCTCTTGCTTCTTAGTGAATTATTTTCTCTTAAATGGCAACCTAATGTTAGATAATATTCTGCCCAGTCAGTCATGTCTCTTTCGTATGGCACTTAACTGACTGACTGACTGACTGACTGACTGACTGACTATACACACAGACAGAGCAATCAAAGCTAATCGCCCAGACATCGGGATCAAAGACTACAAGAACAGAATGTGCTTTCTTATTAACATGGTAATTCCTGCAAATTGAAATATATCTTTAAAAAAAAAGTGATAATCACAAAAAATTCTACTCATGGGATATTAGTAATTCTCGTTGTAGTTGTAATTCTTCGATTGATTGGAAAAGGTTCCAATATTTTTAAAATGTTTTTTCTTATTTAAGTTTAAGGACAAAGAGACAAAGTTGTCTTGGGTGTCACATCCCACCAAACCCAAATCAGAGACCGTCTGAACAAACTGGGCTTACCTGACTTGAATGTGTATCTTACTAGACCCCACCATCATGTTGTTGTTCTTTCATTTAATAATAATAATAATAATAATAATAATAATAATAATAATCCAGCGGATTGTAACATAGCAACCAATTCGAAAAACTGTCAAAATATAAAGACCTGGAAAGTGAAATTGAAAAAATTTGGAAATTGAAAACAAGGGTTGTGCCAGTGATAGTAGGTGCACTTGGAATGATAAAAAATGGAACAAAAAACACATTGAAAGAATCCCTGGAAACCCCAGCTTAAGAGATATACAAAAAATTTTGTTAAGTACATCCCACACACTAAGGGGAACTTTATCTATGTAACGCGGGGGATGTAAGGGGAGATAGAAAAAGCATGAAATGGAGCCGTAACAACACACCACTATCTTCGTTAGGTCGTCCTGCAGACTTGGTAGGTAGTGCGACCATAGTAGAAATCGATTTATAATGAAAAATGACATAATAATAATAATAATAATAATAATAATAATAATAATAATAATAATAATAAACAGAAGCCAAGAATTAACTATTGCGGCAAAAAAATATGAAAATGAAAGCCAAAGATAAAGTTCTTGAACGCTGGCAAGACAAACCTCTGCATGGCCAATATCCAGAACGTGTTAATAAACTCAATGTTGATAAAGTTAATACTCATCGATGTTTACGTGCATCTGGATGAAAGTCTGAGACTGAAGGCTTTATTCTTGCAGCGCAAGACCAAAGTCTTTTCATTAAGAACCTTCAGTCAAATATTATACATAATAATGTGGATCCAAAATGCAGGTTCTGTGATAAATGCCAGGAAAGAATAGACCATCTAATATCAGGATGTTCTGTACTTGCCCCAAGTGAATATAAAAAAAATTGTCACGATAGACTGAGGCAATATTTACACTGGACAATGTGCAAGCACTTTGGTAAATATGTAAACTAACACTGATATGGACATCACCCAGCACCGAATACAGAAATATAAGATATTACCATTCTCTGGGATTACACCATCTACACAGACAAGAAAATTGAAGCAAACAGGCCGGATATTATTGTTAAAAACCAGAAAGAAAAAAAAATTGCTTATTAATTGACATGGCTTGTCCAGCGGATTGTAACATAGAAAACAAGGAATTTGAAAAGCTATCAAAATATAAAGACCTGGAAATTGAAATAGAAACAATTTGGAAATGGAAAACAAGTATCGTACCAGTGATAGTGGGTGCACTTGGAATGAAAAAAATGGAACAAAACAACACATTGAAAGAATCCCTAGAAATGCCAGCTTAAGAGATATACAAAAATTTTCGTGTTAAGTACAACCCACATACTAAGGAGGAATTTGTCCATGTAAAGCTAAGGATGTTATGGAAGATAGAAAAATGGAATGTAGCCATAACAACACACCACGACTTGCCTTAGGTTTTTCCGCAGACTTGTTAGGTGGGGTGATCATAGCAGAAATCGAATTATGATTAAACTGACAACAATAATAATAATAATAATAATAATAATAATAATAATAATAATATCTATTATTATTATTATTATTATTATTATTATTATTATTATTATTGGAGATATCAACACCAAGCAAGCACAGAAGTTCAGATATCTGGGAAGTGTTTCAGCAGGATATTGAAAAATGCGGCACCGAGATCCGAACACACATTGAAACCATCCAAAAAATATTCCGTAAGCTAAGCATGGTGCTAAAAAAAGGGAAAAATCTTTAGGTCTTAAAGAAATGCCAACCCTGGACTTGAACAGTTCATAATTGTAGTGATCCGGAGGGAAAGAAAAGATATGTGAAAGAAGCGAGCGACTTACTTGAAAAACTTGTGTAAATGGATGGTAGAACAGAGAGTTCGGTGCCTTAGCAAAAGGGAAAAAATGCCAAGAGCCACGCCAGATAAAAAAAAATTGTCGAGAGCCACGATAGCTTATGTTGTGAAGAGACATAGCACACATTAGGTGCTCAAAAACTTGTCCCTTTCGTGGTTTGCGCAGTCGGGAGTATTTCTGTCTTGCAAGACACCTTCGGTATGTCTGGCAGGTGGCAGCGCTGCTTGGAACAGCTCATGTGCTGAGGGAAGTGTTTGCACTCTAAATTGCGGGTAAGAGCTGAGATATTATCTTTATCGCCCGGTTAGAAACATCTCAGAGTCGGAGAGGATCTCAATTCAAATAATAACGACCCGAGGATATAAGGCATTTTTGGGTGTGTGACGTTGGCAGATCTTGGTACAGCTCATGAGCTAACGGAAATGTTGGGTCTTTGTGCTGCAGGTAGGAGCTGAGAGAGAACCAGCATCCTCCGATAGGGAGGATACCAAATCAAATAATAATAATAATCACGTTGAGGATATAAGACATCAATGACGCGTGCGCATGTGGCAACTCAGCTTGGATCAGCTCATGTACCGAGGAAAGTGTTGGATCTCTCAGATGTGTGAAAGGATATGATCGTCATCAACTGGCCGAAACATCTAAAAGTCGTATAGAATACCTAATCTAAACTTATTTATAAATGGAACTTTGTCTGTGTGTGCATGTGTGTGTGTGTGTGTGTGTCCGTTACCTATAGACTCCGAAACGACTGAACCGATCTTCTTGAAAATTTACACAGTTGTACTATAAGCGTCTGCGAGTGTTTCTAGCTAGGTTTTGTGTCGAGGTACCCCCGAAAAAATATTGAAAATCGATAATCGAAAAAATCAGGTTATAGAAGGAGTGGTCCTAATCAAATACACTCATAGACATAAGAAACGATATTCAGAAGTTTCGAGGTTGTAGTTCTTAAAATTGTGCATAAAATCGATAATATATATATATATATATATATATATATATATAAAAGGCAAGATGTTTGTGTGTGTGTGTCTGTTTATCTGTCTGTATGTTTGTATTTTTTCAGCCCTTTTATTTTAGTTTTTGCTTCGGGTTTGTGTCTAATTCGGGTTGCAGTTCTTACAATAGTGAAGAAAATCGATAATATATATATATATATATATAAAAGGCAAGATGTATGTGTGTGTGTCTGTTTATCTGTTTGTATGTCCTTTATACAAATCCACAATTTTTATCCAATTCTCACCAAACTTCACACAAATATTTTTTAGGCTGCGTCTAAGCTCCAGGACCATGGTTTAGTTTTAAAGCTTTCATTACACCCGAGCAACACCGGGTTATACTTCTAGTCAGTAATAATCGTCTTTCCATAACTACAGCCTATATAAGCAATTTGAGGCCATAATTATCAATGAACTGTTGATTCGATACTTGATCTTGAAAAACACACTAGGAGTCAACGATTAAACCTAGCCCTGCACCGTAAGTAGGGGTGGGGTCTCTTGATTTTAACCCCAGTTGGTTTTCCGGCTCGGCCAGATAAAGAAGACTTGTAAGGTTGGAGACTAGGTCAATGTATTTAGACCACAACAGTGTTTCAACTGGATGTGCGTTGTGATGAAGTAGATATTTTTTTTTTTTTTTTTTTTTTAATCATCTCACCCCAAGCAAGGCATTCCACTGCCACTATTGCGCATGGGGCTACATAGGGGAAGGTAAAGAGAAGGAGTGGATAGACATAGGGAATGTCAGGAGAAAGGTGATAGATGAGTAAGGATAGCGAGGATGAGTGTCGGGCAGATGGGAAGAGTGTTTGATAGAATGGGAGCAGGTTAGTGTGTTAGGAGGTGTCTATTGACCTTACATTTAAACTCCTGGAGATTGTAGCCGCCGGGGAAGCAATCGTTTGGAAGAGAATTCCACAGTCGGGAAGTGCGAGGAAAGAAACTGTTGGAGTAGAAGTTACGGCTGCATTTTATCGGTTTCACTGTAAAAGGGTGGGATCTAGTTGCTAATCTAGTATCTCGTGCAAATTCGTATTTAGGGGGCACTAGTGATCTAAGTTCATCGGAGCAGAAGCCGTGAAAGTATTTATAGAAGAGACACAGCGAAGCCACGTCGTGCCGGTGAGAGAGAGAGACTGCAGCCGGTCTGCCATGTTGGTATCGATCACATTACAGACTCCGTTGTATTTTATCAAGAACCCCGAGGAGAATAGCAGGGGCACCCGACCAGATGTGGCAGCAGTATTCAATGCACGGGCGGATGGTTGATTTATATATGTGCAGGATAGATTCACACGGAAAAAAATTCCGGGCCCTGCACAGAGAACCGACTTTCATAGCAGCGGATTTAGCAATGGATTCGATGTAGTCATTCCACTTGGGGAAATGCTTATAGACTCAAACACAAACGAATAATTTTCACTTTCTACGGTCTTCTCTTATATATAATGACTAGCAGTATAGCCCGGCGTTGCTCGGGTGTAATGAAAGAGACACAGCGAAGCCACGTCTCGCCGGTGGGAGAGAGACTGCAGGCGGTCTGCCAAGTCGGTATCTATCACATTACAGACCCTCCTCTGAACCTGATCGAGAATATCAGCTTGGAATGAAAAATCGGAGAGCCGAGTTCGAACTCGTTTCACAAAAGTATGAATCCAGCTGTGGGTTAAATAGCAAGATGGATTGCATTCTATAGCCTTGGTTGGTAAGAAGTCTACGTCGCCCGGAGGATAAAGGGGTTTGCGTAGTGGGGCAACGCACCTATTTTTTATGTTCATATTCTGAAATTTTAATTTTCTTATAATTATTTAAATGTAGGGTCAATAGACACCTCCTTTCACACTAACTCCCAACTATTCTCACAACACTCTCATCTACCCAACCCTCATTCTCGGTATCCTCACCCGCCTATCACCCACCCTCTGTTATTTCCTATATTTAATCAGCCTTTCTCCACTCTACGTAGCCCCCTGCACAGTAGTGGCAGTGACATGCCTTGCTCGGGGTGAAACGCTTATAAAAAAAAAAAAAAAAAATTATTTCACCCCAAGCAAAGAAGTACTGCCACTGGTGCGCATGGGGTTACATAAGAGGAAAATGATGAGAAAGAAGAACAAGTTACAGGGGGTGTCAGAAAATGAGCAAGAGAAGGATGAGAACATGAGTCTGGAGAGAGCTTCATGAGAGTAGAGTTGACGGGGAAAAGAACATGATACAAAGGCTGTCATGTAAGGGATGCGAGTCACGGAGATAATTTAAAATGAAAATTCTTGGAGATTGTAACTGTTAGAGAAGCAAGAATACGGAAGGGAATTCTACAGGTGGGAAGTGCGAGAAAAGAAGCTGTTAGAATAGAAGTTGCGGTTATATTTGATTGGTTTCTATGTAAAAGGGTAGGGCTTAGCTGCTAGTCTAGTAGCTCGAGTTAATCTTTTCAATTACACATATTTTTCAAAGTCTGTCTAGTTCTTCGTTGACTTTCTTCAATGCTGGGAATGGTACGTTCTGTTTCGACAGCTATAATCTCCAAGAATTTAAATGTAAAATCAATAGTCATCTCGTATCTCACCAACCTGCATCCTCTCTTTCATGCTCCTTTCTCCGACCACTCCAATCCCATCAGTATTCTCATCCATCTTTTACCCACTTCCTGACACCCCCTATAACCTGTCATTCTTTTTCATAACGTTACTCCTATGTAAACCTCTGCAAAACAGTGGCAATAAAATGCCTGGCTTGTTTGGGGCGAAATGATTATAAAAAAAAAGATAGATAGATAGATAGATAGATAGATAGATAGATAGTGAACAATCTGAGATAGATAGATAGATAGATAGATAGATAGATAGATAGATAGATAGTGAACAATCTGAGATAGATAGATAGATAGATAGATAGATAGACAGATAGATAGTGAACACATTGAGATAGATAGATAGATAGATAGATAGATAGATAGATAGTGAACACATTGAGATAGATAGATAGATAGATAGATAGATAGATAGATAGATAGATAGATAGATAGATAGATAGATAGAATCTCCAAGAATTTAAATGTGAAGTCAATGGTCATCTCCTATCTCACTTACCTGCATACTCTTTCTCATGCTCCTTTCTCCGTCCACTTCACTCTCATCCTTCTTTTACCCACTTCCTGAAACCCCCTATAACCTGTCACTCTTTCTCATAACTTTTCTCCTATGTAAACCCCTGCAAAACAGTGGCAACAAAATGCCTTGCTTGGGACGATACGATTATAAAAAAAAAAATTACTGCTTTGTTTTTTTCAATTGAAATTTCGTTTTGAACTTGAAACACTGAATTAAATGATTTGAAAGAGCATCTGGAAAATATTTTTTTCATTTCTTCCTTTAAATTTTCGTTCTGTTTTTTGTTTTTTATATAATGCTTATTTTTTGTTTTTTAAATTAGTTTGTTTGTCCACTTACACTTTGGCAATTAAAGTTTATAAGCAAATCCCAAAGCTCAAATAATGCCATCTAGGCCGTACCAAATGAATTTGTCGAAGTTTTTAATATATAGCCCTTAGTTTTTACTCACTTGTTACGGAATGCGAAATGACAACTCATTTTGCTAATAATAAATAATTGCTCACCTGAGACACAAATCATAGCTTTGAAAGGCTTCGCCCGTATTTCTGCATCTTTTTTCGCCGTTAACCCTTGAACTAAAATTAACCCTTTGAATAAGGCTCCTGCTCCAATGAACGTAGCTCACTGGTGCCCTTTATTTATAAATTTACTCGAGCTACTAGACTAGTAACTAGGTTCTACCCTTTTACAGTGAAACCAATAAAATGTAACCACAATTTCTACTCACAGCTTTTTTCTCGCACTTCCAGCCTGTGGAATTCCCTTCCATATACTTGCTTCCCAGACAGCTACAATCTACAAGAATTTAAATGTAAGGTCAATAGTCCTATCTCATTGATTCGCATCCTTTCTCTCATGCTCTTTTCTCTGTCCACTCCACTCCCATCACACCAGTATTCTCATTCTTCTCTTACCCACTTTCTGACAACCTCTATACACTGACCCTCTTTCTCTTCACTTTCCTTCTATGTAATCCCCTAAAACTGCCTTGCTTAGGGTGAAATGATTAAAAAACATATCCGGTGTCAGTTAATTTAATCTGAAACTACCACATACCTTGTTAACGATTCAAGCATGTGACAAAATCTTTGTCTTGATTTGTTGTCAGATTCATACATTTCCAACGAGTGTTGAATAAAGATCTTTCGTTGCTCAAAATTTTTTCCAGAATATTTATTGTTTCTTTAAAACAAATTCCTCGCGTTTTCTTTTGTTCTTGTTTTCTTTTTCTAGTACGAAATTACAGTATTTTTCATGTTGTACCGGTGCTAACTTTCTTAACAAAAGTTTCGTTTTTCCCTCGTTTTCCCAGTAGCTGCATTCTTCTCTGAAAATATCTTCAAAAACACGCTGAAAAAGGTAAAAGTAAGTCTATTTATGAGACCCTCCTACGAGCAATGGACTCTTCTTCTTGTTATATGTGATTATCTGCGTGACTTCCGGAGAGTAGTTAACAAGAGCAGTTAACGACAGCTACTATTCAGGCAATACGAAACGTAATTATATCTTCCGACTTACTTATTTCTATATTAATTATTATGAACACTTCCTTTGAATATCTTGTTTCTTTTTATACTAATACACTGTTTTGAACCTACCTCTTTTGTTCCGTGTCTTACTTCCAACCAAACCGGTCACTACAACTTGTGGTGAAGTTTTTGCCACAACTCCACAACAAATTGGCGACGAAGATTCACAACATCTATGATCTGTATTTTATGTAAATTCAGATATGGTATTGCCACAGCGACAGGAGTAAAAGCGCTTGGAGAATTTTCTGTTTTCTTAAGTATTATTTTTATTACCTTTTGTTGTTGTTTCTGGAGTTCTCAAAACTGCTGCTCTTGTTGTTATTGCTACAGAAGCCAACATTTCCTCCATATTGAAGAATATGCCTTTTTTTCTCTTTTAAAAAATTTAACCAACGTTGTTCCAATTCTCGTCATCACTAGTATCCTGTGCACCAAAGCAACAACTGTTTTTTTTTACTTTTTATACTCGGCATAAGTTTCAATATCCTCAGTCAGTTAAGTGCCATACGTGATACACGTCTCAAAAGAGGCATAACTGACTGGACAGAAGATTATCCCGCAGTAGTTTGCCATTACTTTCTGCGGTAGACTGGCTGCCAGCCAAGGCTATAGAACCCAATCTGTCCTGTTATTTAACCCATAACTGGAGAGAAGAGATGGATTAATACAATTCCCATGGGTATTTGCGCGTAAGTGAATGCAAGGAATCTAACTGGAATTCGAACTCCGTTCTCCGATTTCTCGTTCCAAGCCCATATCCACTGCACCAAAACGCACATCAATATCCTAGTAGCTCTAATTATTACTCGCAGGAGTTTCAATTCCTCGTCACTACTGTTATCTAAACGTATTTATAAATTAAACTATTTCTGTGTGTGTATGTGTGTGTGTGTCTATGTGTTTGTGTGAGCCCGTTTCCTAAAGACCCCGAATCGGCTGAACCGATTTTCTTGAAAATTTACACAGTTGTACTATAAACGTCTGCGAGTGTTCTTAGCTAGGTTTTGTGTCGAGGTACCCCCGATAAATATTGAAAATCGATAATCGGAAAAATCGGGTTATAGGAGTGGCCCGATTTTAATCAAATTTGATACACTCATAGACAAAGACATAAGAAACGATATTCAGAAGTTTCAAGGTTGCAGTTCTTACAATAGTGCAGAAAATCGATAATATATATATATATATATATATATATAAAGCAAGGTGTGTGTGTGTGTGTGTGTGTGTGTGTGTGTGTGTGTGTGTGTGTGTGTGTGTGTTTATCTGCCTGTATGTTGGTATTTTTTTTTTCAGCCCTTTTTTAGTTTTTGCTTCGGGTTTGGCTCTAAGTAGGTATAATTGTAGTTCTTAGTCTCAGCCGTGATACTATTTAATCAGAGGACTTATTTAGACTTCAAAATTCAGTTTACGACGAAAAAGTCGCATTTGATATTGATACCAGGAAATCAAAATTTCACTTACACCTATTCATTTTTCTTTCCGTATACGGTTTCGCTTTAACTGGAAACAACTATTGCTTTTTAGTCTTTCGTGCCAACGTCCAAAGAGTCTGAGCTCCAGGACCATGGATTAGTTTTAAAGCTTTCATTACACCTAAGCAACGCCGGGCTCTACTGCTAGTACTCGTATAAGTTTCGGTCCTCTTCGCTACTGTTATAACTCGATTTTTAGCCGTTATAACATTGTCATGATTAAGCAATCGCCTTAACTTCCCTAAGAAATACTCTGAAGACTAACGGTTTTCTAGACTTACCGGATTTTTTATTTATTTATTTAAGCGTCTAAAGTAGTTCGTTTGAATCACCAGGGATGTGATTTACTCCACAACACCCCCCCCCCATTTTCCTTTTATTAATAATATTTTTTTATAATCATATCGCCCCAAGCAAAGGCATTTTTCTGCCACTGTTGTGCAGAGGGTTACATAGGAGGAAAGTTATGATTGGTTGGTTGTTTTGTTTTATGGCATATCAAACTCGGCAGGTCATTTATTGCCAACTAAATTTTATTTATTGCTAGTAATCCCTTTTTTCTTTCAACAATTTATTGTTGTTTTTATATAAGTTTTCGAGTATCAAGATTCATTGGGATTTGTTTTTAAGAGCGGGGTCCCCAAGTCCTACCCTGTTATTTAACCCATAACTGGAGGGAAGGGACGGATTAATACCTTTCCCAAGTGTACCAGTGCTTAAGTGAATGCAGGGCATTCAACTGGAATTCGAACTCGGCTCACCGATTTCCCTTTCCGAGCCGATACCCGCTGCACCACCACGCACATCCGTCACTAGACACTTACAGCACTTGGTATTCCCAAGCGGTCACCCATCTAAGTACTGACCAGGCTCAACGTTGCTTAACTTCGGTGATCGAGCGATAACCGGTGTATTCACCGTGATAGGCCTTAAGCCGGAAAGTTATGAAAAAGAGTGACAGGTTATAGAGGGTGTCAGGAAGTGGGTAAGCGAAGGATAATTGTAGCCATAAAGTGAGGGATTAGTTTATATATTGATTGTAATGTAGAATTGATCCCTTATTTCATGTCCACATTATAATATATATATATTTTAATAATCATATCGCCCCAAGCAAGGTATTTTATCGCCACTGTTTTGCAGGGGGTTACATTGGAGGAAAGTTATGAGAAAGAGTGACAGGTTATAGGGGGTAAGAGAAGGATGAGAATTTTTTCCCATTTTTTTTCTTTTTATATCATCTTTTTATATCATCTTTCCAATTCATGATATGATTAAACTGTCTTCTCACATTTCTTTTCTATCTTTATGCAAAACTTTTTCACCAGTCTTGAAAAATTTAGTTTCATATTTTTATTCATTCTTATTCTTTTTAGACTTAGTAACAACTTAGTATTTGTCCGTATTTCTAAGATGAGGTGATATTTACAGTATTTACATTATTCGGACTATTGTCCTCATCTTTGTTGCCATTTGTACGACGTTTCGGCCGTTGTACGCTCCGGACTTCTTCAGATACTAGGAATTTCGAATCAAACCCTTTATTACAAGGATATATACTGAAATATATTAACTCCATTGCGTAAAGCCTCGAAAAAATTTGCAATATGAGCTCTGGTAAAAAAATACTAGAGAACACCATTAACATCAATAAATAAATACTAGAGAAAACCATTAACATAAAAAAATTGCAATATGAATAAAAACGGACATTAGGTTTATAAGTCTCAAAAATTCAGTTGTTCTGGTTCTTAAGGACACATAAACCAGTGGATATAGATGTTGATTAGTTCCTGACTTGACTCTTAGAGTTGTGAGTTCAATACCAGGCTACAACAGTGGTGAAAAAGTAACTTGCAGTGTAAGCGAGAGATAACTCATGACTACCAAAAGGTACTACTACGCAAGGAATGAAGTTCATATACCCCAGTGATTGTAATAAAGGGTTCGGTTCGAAATTTTACGCCCTGGAGACAATAGTCCGAATAATGTAAATACTGTTAGTGACAACATGTCTAACACATCAATTCTGCCAGTGAATTATCTGATAGTGTATTGGGATATAATAATACGATACTGTTTTTTTTTTTGTTTTTTTTTTAATCATCTCACCCCAAGCAAGGCATTCCACTGCCACTATTGCGCATGGGGCTACATAGGGAAAGGTAAAGAGAAGGAGTGGATAGACATAGGGAATGTCAGGAGAAAGGTGACAGATGAGTAAGGATAGCAAGGATGAGGGTTGGGCAGATGGGAAGAGTGGTTTTTTTTAATCATCTCACCCCAAGCAAGGCATTCCACTGCCACTATTGCGCATGGGGCTACATAGGGGAAGGTAAAGAGAAGGAGTGGATAGACATAGGGAATGTCAGGAGAAAGGTGACAGATGAGTAAGGATACCGACGATGAGGGTTGGGCAGATGGGAAGAGTGCTTGATAGAATGGGAGCAGGTTAGTGTGTTAGGAGGTGTGTATTGACCTTACATTTAAACTCCTAGAGATTGTAGCCGTCGGGGAAGCAATCGTTTGGAAGAGAATTCCACAGTCGGGAAGTGCGAGGAAAGAAACTGTTGGAGTAGAAGTTACGGCAGCATTTTATCGGTTTCACTGTAAAAGGGTGGAATCTAGTTGCTAATCTAGTATCTCGTGCAAATTCGTATTTAGGGGGCACCAGTGATCTAAGTTCATCGGAGCAGAAGCCATGAAAGTGTGTGTTATAACTCGTTTTCTACAGATGTAATATAAAAGCCTTGCCGTGACACCTGTAAGAAATAGTCTGAAGACTGACTTTAACGGTTTCAAATTACTTGAAGTTATTTTTTTTTTTTTTTTTTTATCATAGCGTCTAGACTAGTTCATTTGGGTTTAACAGGAGTATATTATTTATTTCACAAAAAAATTATACATTTCAACCAAAAGTAGCCCTAGTTGTTCAGTCAATAAATATGTTAACATTACCATTAGAAATTATGAGAACAGATACTACACGTTGATGCGAGCCTAATGGCTAGGAAAATAAGAAAAGCAAAACTCGAGTAGCACTGACTACTCTTCAAATGAATTCCAAATGTTTCCTCATAAGGAAAAGGCTAAAATTGCCATCACCATTAAAGATGAAGAGAGCAGGTATTATTCTTTAATCAATTCGTTTTTGGATCTCTGTGTTGCTCTTTCCGTCTTCTGTTAAAACACTTCCCAGGTATTTAAATTTTTGATTTTAGTATCCTCATTTTGTATCTGGCATTTTGGGTTTCACTTTTTGCTGATGACCATCGGTTTTCTTGCAGTTTATTAGTATTTCTTGTCACTCTCTTCAGCTACCTTCTGTAGGAGGTCTTGTAGTTTCCTTTCCATGTCTGCTATCAGCACTGTATCATCTGCGTACCTTATATTGTTTAAAATGTGGTCCTTCTTTTTCCCTCTATCTGGCCTGTTAGTATCATGTTCTCCAAGCCCTTCTTCCTCATTGCATGTCCCAGGAACTTTAGTTGTCTCTTCCTGATACTCAATATTAATTTCCTTTTCATTTCCATCCTTTTCTAAACCTTGTCATTGCTCACATGCTCGGTCCATGATATCCGCAGCATCCTTCTGTAGAACCATATTTCAGCTACTTTTTTTTACTGTTTTTCCTTCATCTTCGAAAATATTGTCCAGCATTCACTATCATATTGAAGAACCAACATCACAGCAATCCAGTACTCTCTTCTTTGTTTCTAGTGAAATTGTCCTGTTTCTTAATACTTTACTCAACTTCTGAAATGCTTCCTTCCAATGTCAATTCGCCTTCAGATCTCTGAACTTTCCATCTTCTGTTAGAACACTTCCCAGGTATTTACATTTTTGTACGTGCTTGATATTAGTGTTCCTCACCTGTATTTGTCATTTTGAGCTGCCCTTTTTGCTGATGACCATGAATTCGGTTTTCTTGCAGTTTATTTGTACTTCTTTCTTGTCACTCTCTTCAGCTACCTTCTGTAGGGGGTCTTGCAGTTTCCTTTCCATGTCTGCTATCAGCGTACCTTATGTTGTTCAGATTGTTACGATAACTTCTAGAGTCCTCAGAAGTCTCGCTGAACAAGATGAATAGATCCGGTGAAAAAACACATCCTTGTCTTATGCCTTTTTCTATCTTTATCACTCACACATAAAACTAAGAATTAAACACACGCAAAATGGAGGACGGGAATTCATGCACACACGCAGAATTAATCACACAAACATTATTTAGAAAGGAATATATACGCACGCAATAAAGGGTTAGGAAATAACGCGTACAGATTTAAATAAATGAAAAAAGAAGGGAGGAGAAAAAAAAGAAGAGGAAAAAAACAAGGAGAGGAGAAAAAAGAAGGAGCGGAGAAAAAGAAAGTGAAAAGAAAAAGAAGGGGGAGAAAAAGAAGGAGATGTGAAAAAGAAGGGGATGAGAAAAAATAAGGAGAGGAGAAAAAAGAAAGGAAGGAGAAAAAGTAAGATTTGAGAACAAAGAAGAGGAGAAGAAAAAGAAGAAGAGGAGAAAAAAGAAGAGGAGGAGAAAAAGAAGGAGAGAAGAAAAAGACGGAGATGAGAAAAAAGGGGGAAGGGGGAGAGAAAAAAGGGGAAGGGGATGAAAAAGAAAAAGGAAGGCAAGAAGAAAAAAGAAGGGGAAGAGAAAAAGAGGGAGATGAGAAAAAAGAAGGGGAGGGGGAAGAAAAGGAAGAGAAAAAGAAGAGGTGGAGAAAAAGAAGGAGAGGAGAAAGAAGAAGGGGAAGAAAAATGAAGGGGGTGAGGAAAAGAAAGGGAGGAGAAAAAGAAGAAGAAGAAAAATGAAAGGGAGGAGGAAAAGAAAAGGAGGAGAAAAAAAGGGAGGAGAAAAAGAAGGGGAAGAAAAATGAAGGGGAGGAGGAAAAGAAAAGGAGGAGAAAAAGAAAGGGAGGAGAAAAAGAAGGGGAAGAAAAATGAAGGGGATGAGGGAAAGAAAAGGAGGAGAAAAAGAAAGGGAGGAGAAAAAGAAGGGGAAGAAAAATGAAGCGGAGGAGGAAAGGCAAAGGAGGAGAAAAAGAAAGGGAGGAGAAAAAGAAGGGGAAGAAAAATGAAGGGGAGGAGGAAAAGAAAAGGAGGAGAAAAAGAAAAGGAGGAGGAAAAGAAAAGGAGGAGAAAAAGAAAGGGAGAAGAAAAATGAAGGGGGGAGGAAAAGAAAAGGAGGAGAAAAAGAAAGGGAGGAGAAAAAGAAGGGGAAGATAAATGAAGGGGAGGAGGAAAAGAAAAGGTGGAGAAAAAGAAAAGGAGGAGGAAAAGAAAAGGAGGAGAAAAAGAAAGGGAGGAGAAAAAGAAGGGGAAGAAAAATGAAGGGGAGGAGGAAAAGAAAAGGAGGAGAAAAAAGAAGCGAAAGAGAAAAAAAATAAAAAATAATGAACAGAAACCCATAATTCACAAATATTAACACTAAAAATTCTAGAAAATAATAAATTTCTTTTCTAAAATCTTAAAAAAATTTCCTTTACAAAATATTTATTAAAAATTGTTTATCCCAATTCAGACCTTAGAGAATTAAAGTAAAAGTTAAATTTGCATAGACTATTCTAAAGAAATCTTTAATAAAGAAAGTGAACATATTACCCTTTGAACCAGACATAAAAATTAAATAGACGTATATAACATGAACACACAGATAAAATATTCACCAAGGGTAAACAGGGGACAAATAAATAAAAAGAGCAAAAATAAATAAATATGTAAATTAATTTTATAAAATAATTTAAAAGGAAAAGAAATTTAATATATATATATATATATATATATGTGTGTGTGTGTGTGTGTGTGTGTGAAAAGTGCATGTATATAATTATGAATATATATATATATATATATATATATATATATATATATAATATGCAAGTTGTTATATATATTATATTGTTTACATATTATATATGCGTGGTGGAATAGATAGATCTATCTATCGCCCGGTTCACACTCCACCCACGTCTATTGAACAGGTGTAGAGGCTCATCCCTTGTTCCCTGTTTAGGATGTGGTTTCCGGCTTTCTCTTTTCCAATCTTTTCACTCTTACGTAGCCCCCTGCACACCAGTGTCTTACCGCCTTGCCCGGGGTGATATGAAAAAAAAAAAAAACTTATTTAAAAGCGCTCAATATCAGTGATAGAGCATATATATATATATATATATATATATATATATAATTTTTGTTGTTGTTGTTGTTGTTGTTATTGCTTACGGTTATATCACGTTCAATACACCGATTCTCGTCCGATCACCAAAGTTAAGCAACATTCAGCCTGGTCAGTACTTAGATGGGTGTCCGCTTGGGAATACCAGGTCCTGTAAGTGTTTCTTGGTGGATGCGCGTTGTCGCGCAGTGGATATCGGCTCGGAACAAGAATTCTGCGAGCCGAGTTCGAATTCACTTACGCGCTAATACCCTTGGTAAAGGTATTAATCCGTCCCTTCCCTCCAGTTATGGCTTAAATAACAGGACAGATTGGTCTATATAGTCTTGGCTGGCAACCAGTCTACCGCAGCAGGTAGTGGTAACCTGTTGCGGGTAAATTAAAAGTCTATTGTCTGCTTCATCGGTGGCATCTATATGAATCGACTGAGTGTATCAATAGTTCCGAAAAGTATGGATGGTTTTGTACAAACCTTCACCACTTTAATCAAATCACTTGTGTGGGTCATCTGGCCGTTTACCTTCGTTTCATAACTGAAGCAATTAAGCTGTCAGATCTCCATACGTCGAATTTTGACGGAAGAGTCCATAATATATATATATATATATATATATATATATATATATATATATATATATATACTAGCAGAATAGCCAGGCGTTGCTCGGGTGTAATGAAAGTTTTAAAACTAATCCATGGTCCTGGAGCTCAGACTCAGCCTAAAGAATATTTGGGTGAAGTTTGTTGAGAGTCGGATAAAAATTGTGGATTTTATAAAAGACATACAAACAGATAAACAGACACAGACACAAACATCTTGCCTTTTATATATATATATATATATATATATATATATATATATATATTATCGATTTTCTGCACTACTGTAAGAACTACAACCTTGAAACTTCTGAATATCGTTTCATTATGTCTTTGTCTATGAGTGTATCGAATTTGATTAAAATCGGACCACTCCTTCTATAAACCGATTCTTTCGATATTTCTCGGGGGTACCTCGACACAAAACCTAGCTAAGAACAATTGCAGACCTTTATAGTACAACTGTGTAAATTTTCAAGAAGATCGGTTCAGCCGTTTCGGAGTTTATAGATAACGGACACACACACACACAGAGACACATACACACACAGACAAAGTTCCATTTATGAATAAGTTTAGATTAGATATAGTGCTCCTAAAGTTTGGAAATATAGGCAAAATGCATATTTTCGAACGATTAAATCTTCAGCAACATCTTATTGGATTAGAATATTAACGAATAACAACTTTAATATGATTTGCATCATTTGTGATGTAAAGTTTACAAGATTAACGTGAACTCGAAGCAATAACTCGGCATTGCCGTCAATTTTAGCACATTCACTCCTTATGCATCCAATCAAGTGTGTTGCATCTGTCATTTTCATTGAGCACACCTTTTTATTTAGTATACCCCAGAATAACAAGTAAATTCTTTCTTCTTTCGACAAACCCATGTTTAATCAGGAGAGGTGAGAAAACTATAGTCATTGAGATTTTCTCTAGTATTTGTCTATATTTCTGATATGAGGTAGTATTTACCGTATTTACATTCGGACTATTTTCCTCATCTTTTTTGCTAGTTGTACGACGTTTCGAACGTTGTACACTCTGGTCTTCTTCAGACGTTGGTTAGTTCCTGTGACTTGACCCAAAGAGTTTTGAGTTCAATCCCAGGCTACAGCAGTGGTGAACAAATAACTTACAGGGTTAGAGGGAGATAACTCATGAATACCAAAAGAGGCACTACTACGCAAGGAATGAAGTTCATATACTCCAGTGATTGTAATAAAGGGTTCAATTCAAAATTCCTGGCACCTGAAGAAGGCCGGAGCGTACAACTGCGGAAACGTCGTACAAATGGAAAAAAAAAAATGAGGACTATAGTTCGAATAATGTAAATACTGAGATTTCCTCTGTGTCCAGACTTTAGGGACACCTCGTATATTATATATATATATATATATATATATATATATATATATATATATCATCCGCAAACAGATCTGTTTCGCTGTATCACAGCTCATCAGTACGGTTAGACATCCGATTGCTTCTAGCCAGGATTGAAACCCGACTGAATTAACAACAGTCGGCGATTCTACCTCCGACCTATGGGCAAACTTTTAGCATGTTATATACAATTTAAACATACGCCAGTAGCTGAGAGTGTTCAAATTCATGACTGAATGAACGATGCGTAGATGTTTGAGTAGCTATTGTTTTTACAAAGTCTACCGTTCTTCCATGGTGTGAGAATATCTAATATACGGGGTCTCTCTCTCTCTCTCTCTCTCTCTCTATATATATATATATATATATATATATATATTGTTTTTGTGGGAGGATATACCGATGAAAAATCAGAATTAAGTAATAATCGTTTTTGGAATAAAGACGTCTCGCTTTGCCGACTCGTAACAAGAATGCCTAGAGAGCCGATAGCTGTTCGTTCGTGATACTACCGGTGTATACCTACGCCGGCGCCTCACAGGCGGACTTTTTCATGTTGCGGAATATCTAAAATGGATATTATTGCTTTTGCCCACTTCGCGGCCGGACTATTTGTGTCGTGCTCTGTCGGTTGGCGGGGTGGTGAACGGACGGCGTTTAATAGCTGGAATAATGCATCTGAGACTGAACTCTGACCCCGACATAAACAAGAAAATTAGGAAGCCGGAACCGAATGAAAATACTGAGTAATCTGAAAGAACATTAAACAACAGATGAATAAATAGACAGACACTGTTTTCTACTTTCCCATCAGGTACACACATGCACGCATATCTGTCGGTAAATCAATAAATACGTAGCCTGATAACGAAAAAGAAAAACCATTTTAAACAACGAATTTTTATCTATCAGCATAATTTCCTTTCTTGTCAATGCACTTATTTTACTTTCGGTGGTGAAAATATTAATCCCGCTGATCGAACATTATACAGTAAACATTTCAGATCAAAATTTAGCTGAATCTTCTTCTTCTTCTGTGTGACCTGTCCCTTCAGGATGTAGGCGATCATGGTTCTCCATGTCTCCCTATCCTTTGTGGCTCTTAGTATATTTGCTCCTGTTGCTCCTGGCAACCCCCGTTCCGTCATCCACCTTATCAGACCCTGCAAATATGTTATCCGCTGCCTTCCTCTGTCTCTCCTTCCTTCTATCTGACCAGTCAGTAGCAGGTTCTCCAGGCTCTCCTTCTTCATTGCGTGTCCAAGGAACTTCAGTTGTATCTTCCTGATGCTCATTTGTTGCCATTCTTTCCAAAATATACCAGATATTGATCTCACGTTAGTGTACCGACAATTCAACCTGGGTTCGAATCACATCATGATTGATTTTTCTCGATTGGTCCAGAAATTGATTTTTTGATAATATCAGTCAGTTAAATGTCATACGTGATACATGATTGGGTGATCATGTCTCGAAACAGGCATAACTGACTAGGTAGAACATTTTCCCGCAGTAGGTACCATTACTTTCTGCAGTAGACTGGTTACCAAACAAGACTATAGAACCCAAAGCTGGAGGGAGAAGAAACGGATTAATACATTTCCCAACGGTATTTGTGCGTAAGTGGATGCAAGGAATTCAACTGAAATTCGAACTCAGCTCACCGATTTCTCGTTCAAATATCCACTGCACCACAACACACATAGGCTGGCAGAAATGATCCCGGTGATCCATGGATCGAAGCAAGATTTGGGGTTTCGGAAACAGCCGAGTGTTGAACTAGCCCGAAGCCATAAGTCATCGTTTTTGAGGGTTTGAACAGTTTGAGGCTCTTGATAAAAACGGCGAGACTCGGGTTTTTGCTCTTGATATCTTGAAAGCGTTCAGAGTTTGGCATGCTGGCCTTCTGTGCAAGCTCGAGAGTTACGCTATTTCTGGAAGATTGTTTGATTCAATCGAAACGTTCCTATAAAAGTTGTTTTCAACTGGCAAACTACAAGATCCCCTTCATAAGAACGCGAGCGTCCCTCATAGCTCTATCCTAAATCTTACACTTTTTTTTCTTATCTTCATGAATGATCTTCCTGATGTAATATGTTCCCAAGTAGGCATCTATGCAGATGACACCATCATTTACTCTCGTCTCAATAAGAATGGCTTACGGCCTATCACGTTGAATACACCGGTTCTCGCTCGATCACCGAAGTTAAGCAACGTTGAGCCTGGTCAGTACTTAGATGGGTGACCGCTTGGGAATACCAGGTGCTGTAAGCGTTTATTGACGGATGTGCGTGCTTACGGCCATATCACGTTGAATACACCGGTTCTCGCTCGATCACCGAAGTTAAGCAACGTTGAGCCTGGTCAGTACTTAGATGGGTGACCGCTTGGGAATACCAGGTGCTGTAAGCGTATAGTGACGGATGTGCGTTGTGGTGCAGTGGATATCGGCTCGGAAAGAGAAATCGGTGAGCCGAGTTCGAATTCCAGTTGAATACCCTGCATTCACTTAAGCGCTGGTAACCTTGGGAAAGGTATTAATCCGTCCATTCCCTCCTAGTTATGGGTTAAATAACAAGGGTAGGAGTTGGGGACCCTGCTCTTAAAAAACAAATCCCAATGAATCGTGAAGTCCTTTCTTTAGCTACCTTCTGTAAGTCTTGTAGTTTCCTTTCCGTGTCTTGTTTGATTTTAGTATCCCCAGCCTGTAGTTGGCATTTTGGGCTCCTCTTTTTACTGATGACCATGCATTAAGTTTTCTTGTAGTTTATGTTTTGTCCTTTCTTTTCGCTTTCTTCAGCTACCTTCTGTAGGGGGTCTTGTAGTTCCTTTCCGTGTCTACTATCAGCTTTGTAGAATGGCCTCACTTTATAAGTTGAATAGATCCGGTGAGACGATATATCCTTGTTTTACATCATTTTCTGATTTGTTTTTAATATCTGCTGAACTCATTTACTGCCCGTAAGCAAACGGTTTGCTGCCGGCACAAGTTCTTGATTATTATAATGTCTTTTCCGAACATGTCCACAGTAGGTATGAATGCAGATAAATTCAGAATTATACAGACACTATCACGGGACGGATAGAGGGAAAGAGAGACGGGTGGAAAACAACGCGTGACATACTTGATGGGCTTGAGCAAATGGATGGCAGATCAGCATTTGGAAGAAATACCAAGACAAAAGGTACTAAGAGCTACAAGTGATAGGAAGATGTGGAGGGCCATGATTGCCTACATCCTGAAGAGACACAGCACTTAAAATAAGATTCAGTAACGAAAGACAAAACATGCGCACAAAACATGCGCACAAAACGCATTGTATTGATAATACAAACATATCAATAATAAATATATCATCTCCTGAAATGGTCAAACTGTTTGCCTCCGTCATTCACACACTCCTCTTCATCTGCAAAGCATTTAATTATTATTTAATAAAAAAATCAAAATTATAATTAACGTATAATAACAATGATGAAAATAAAAATATTAAAATTGTTTTTAATGAATTAAATGAATTCTAGTATAAATTGAATCCTTAAACCACTACTAAAATACTAGTGTAATACTAACTGTTACCTACTTTTTTAACCACCTGTATCAGCGGTTCACGTTGATCATTTTTCGTTTTTCTTTTTTTATATATACTTCTATTTACTTCCTGTATATCTGAGAATATTCTTGTATTATCGACTGCGATCTAAAGACTGAAAGATGAAGCAAATCACATTAAAGAAAGCTGATTTATATCTATTAACAGAGAACAGAATAGACAAGAAGAGAAAAAAATGAACGAACGATATGTTCCGTTTAGGTTCCATTGTTAATAATGGATGTACGCATGCGTATTACACGTTTCAAGACTTTGAGAGAGAATCAGTTAAAAACAACAACAAAAAAGAATTTTGTTTTATTTTGTTTTGTAAAAATAAATCCTGCTTATTTTTCTCTGTAAAATTAGGATTAGCTTCACATAATGACATTTAGTATTTTTTTACATTTAAAAGTCATGTATAGTGGCTGTCTGTCTTCTCGTTTCGGATTGTGATCAAAACAAGTATCCTGGTATTCTTTGAGAAGGCGGACTTTTGAAATGGTTCTATCATGGCTGGCTGACCACTGGTATCCAGGGATGTCTGACCACTGGTATCCAGGGATGCCTGTCTATAATGGCTTCTACTCAGGCACATTTGTGCTTGTTTAACACGCACGGAGGCCATCTCTGGTTTATACAGCAACTATACTCAGCAGACCTTACTTACAGTTTCTGTGGGAGGACGCGTTATTACGCGTGAACAATAGTCTGAACAAGGCCAGGACGCGCAAACCCTCGGTTCTAGCATGACCTCATGTGCCATGTCTATTGTGAACGAGGCCGCACAAAAAGAAGGTGATTTATTTTATTTATTTAATTTTTTAAAGACTAATTTAATATGTGCATATATTGCTTATATCATATGCAATTCAACATGCCATCTCCTGTGGTGGATGCTGTTTTATTTAACGTGGGCTGTATATTATGTATAATAATAGCTTCTAGCGTTTTGTGTCCTTCCTTGCATTGAGTGACATACAGTATTTTGGTATTAACTACTTATATTTGTCTTATGTTGATAGTTACATTTTGGTCACTCATAATGCGTTGGTTGATGTGTGCATGGATTGCACTGAGTTTTAATAGGTGACAGGTCAAGTTACAAGATAGTGTAGCGCATGTGCTCCTAATATATATATATATATATATATATATATATATAAGAATAGTATGCTCTCAATAGGAATTGATATATATATATATATATATATATATATATATATATATATATGTGTGTGTGTGTGTGTGTGTGTGTGTGTGTGTGTGTATCTTTCTCGGTTCCTCCTTGAAAGGGTGCCTACTGCACCAACACTAAAACAAAGCGAGCAAAAAGAAAGCCGATCAAAACTATCTGTCGTTGATCCAATTTAGTAATGAAGCATTGGGATCCCTACTGAGGAATTGCCGACAGAGAACTAGAATCTGGAAACGGTACGGAACGTGTGTGTGTGTGAATATTATGCTCTCATTACGATCGACCACTCTAGAGAGGAAAATTAGAAAAAAACAATTACCACTTTGGCGATATATGCATAACTCTTCAGTAATGAATTGAGTTCACAATGCGTTGGCTGATGTGTGCATGGATTGCACTGAGTTTTAAGAGGTGACAGTTCAAGTTACAAGATAGTGTAGCGCATGTGCTCCTAATATATATATATATATATATAAGAATATTATGCTCTCAATACGAATTGATATATATATATATATATATATATATATATATATATATATATGAATATTATGCTCTCATTATGATCGACCACTCTAGAGAGGAAAATTAGAAAAAAACAGTTACCACTTTGGCGATATATGCATAACTCTTCAAGTAATGAATTGAGTTCTTTCGGTGACTGACGAGTGAATACGCCGCTTATATATTCTCCTTCTTTTATGTACATTGTCCCTTCAGGACGTAGGCGATCATGGCTTTCTACGTCTCCCTGACGCTAAAATTTCCCTTCTCTGATTCCATGTGCCTATGGCTTAGGATTTAGCAACTCCGACTGACATCAAATCGGTCGAGTTTCAATCCCGACCGGAGGCAAGTGGATGTTTAGCCACACTGATAAGCTGTGATACAGCGAAACAGGCTTATATGTGAATGACAAAAAGTATATATATATATATATATATATATTCGGTAAGTAATCTTTCATTTAAACATGTTTCGTTAAAAACTACCGACAAGGAAGGTTTTATTAATTATTTTGTTAATTTTTTCCACTATTTTTACATGTTCCTTTTTTGATGGAGATAAAAAGTTTTAAAATGTTCCATAATTTTTTACTTTTCAAACGCTTTCGGCCACTTCACTGGCTATTATTATGGATGTTATTTTTGCCGATCTTATTTTGTCATCGGGTTTTGATTGTAACGTAATGTTTGTGTTCTTGAAAAGGAAAGTTCTTCAATGCTATAAGATGCTGGGCCCTGCATGAGCGTCTGTCTATTTAAAAAAAGTTTCAAAATTCTATTTCCACTGTTAAATGATGTAAGGTTGTTCCCAAATCCCGTAAAATTGGTCTAATTGAGAACCTGGTCGATCGAGCTATCATGATTTGTTCCCTTGAATTGTTGAACAGAGAACTTGCTAATTTGCAAAAGATTTTTAAGAATGTTTTTTTTTTTAATCATTTCACCGCAAGCAAGGCATTCCACTGCCACTATTGCGCAGAGGGTTATATAGGGGAAGGTAAAGAGAAAGGGTGGTTAGATATAGGAAATGTCAGAAGGAGGGTGATAGATAGGTAAGAATACCGAGGCTGAGGGTTGGGTAGATGGGAAGAGTGTTTGAAAGAATGGATGCGAGTTAGTGTGTTAGGAGGTGTCTATTGACCTTACATTTAAACTCCTGGAGATTGTAGGCGTCGGAGAAGCAATCATGTGGAAGGGAATTCCACAGTCGGGAAGTGCGAGAAAAGAAACTGTTGGAGTAGAAATTGCGGCTACATTTTATCGGTTTCACTGTAAAAGGGTGGGATCTAGTTACTAATCTAGTATCTCGTGCAAATTCGTACCTAAGGGGCACCAGTGATCTAAGTTCGTCGGAGCAGAAGCCGTGAAAGTATTTACAGAAGAGACACAGGGAAGCCACGTTGCACAGATTA
This sequence comes from Ascarosepion bandense, assembly GCA_037127315.1. Taxonomy (NCBI): domain Eukaryota; kingdom Metazoa; phylum Mollusca; class Cephalopoda; order Sepiida; family Sepiidae; genus Ascarosepion; species Ascarosepion bandense. The sequence goes on from JBBBDQ010030013.1 coordinate 279,301, forward strand.
GAGAGAGACTGCAGCCGGTCTGCCAAGTCCTCTATCGATCACTCTCCGTTGTATTTTGTCAAGATCCCTGGTCCCATTAATGTTATTAAACGTGTAATTGCTAGAAAGATCAAGCCTTTCAAAGAACCAGTGGTTTTTGGACCTAGTCGTTTTCCTATTTATTTGAAGTTGACCTGGCTTGGTAGAAAATGTCAGTTAATAACTGACAAAATTTCGGCGTGTGTTTCGTCGTGTTATTTTTCTGTTAAGTTGCGCACTGTTTTCAGACTAGCTCTGTGTTTCCTTTTTTAGTAATGGTCGGTTGTCCTATTTTCTTAAAAGTTCAGTAGTGTATAAATTCAAATGCCGATGCGATGCTGTATACATAGGTTGGAAACACGGGTAGCGCAGCACGTCCCCGCCAATTTACGTTCGAGTAGTCCAGGCCGTTTTATAAGAACGACTCAAGCTGTCCATGACTCTGGTATTGGTCAACATCTACTCGACCATCATGACTGTGCCAACAGTTATGAAGACACATGGTTCTCTATTCTGCTCACTGCCAGATCAACATATCATCTACGTGTTCTTGAGGCTGTGTACGTAAAAATACACCGGTCCAGTTTGTGCAGACAAAAAGAGCACTTTATTTGCTCCTTACGTTTATGTGAGTGTTTGTGAGCACCTTTTTCTTTTTTACCAATCTTGTGGAACTAATGTTTACACCCCCTTACATTTTAATTATTTATTTTTTGGTTAAAATTTGTTTTTTACTGAGCTCTACCTTCCCTTCTGTAACGTCAAATTAATGTGTCCTGATAATTATATAGTCTACGGCTATATCTTGTTGAATGCACCAGTTCTCGTCTGCTCACCGAAGTTAAGCAACATCGAGCCTGGTTAGTACTCAAATGGGTGACCGTGCTGTAAACGTAAGGACCAAGAATGGTCCACCGGTCCTCCAGGTTCGGAGGTTGGGAGCAGGCATGACAAAGGTTTCTGTTAGGTGAGTTCTACATCAAGAAAATGCGCCCATGTTGATCCCATCGCAGGAAAATATGACATTGTTTGAGGTAGGTCCATTTAGTTTCGTTGAACCAAGGATGAGTGGAGGTTCATCACTTTGAACCAGAGACAAAAAAGGCAACACATGCAGTGGAAACAGCCCTCTTCACCTTCCGCAAAGAATATCCTGCTCGTTTTATCTCCAGGGAAGGTGATGCCTCAGTTTTTTAAAACTTTTATGGCAACTGTTCCGATGAGCTTCTTCCTTGGTCCCTAAACCACATGAATGTAAATTACCGGCCATAATTATTAGGCCACCCTAGTGTTTTAAAAAAAATAATGTATTTCATACTATTTTTAGTATTTACCCGAGACCTCCATACAGAGGCGGGATGTGGTACTAGGTCAAATTTCATATATATATTGCATAACTATATCAACAAGAAAAATAACAACGTAAATAAATTTTTAAAAAAATAAATGCAGGATGTGCGTTGTGGTACAGTGGATAATCGGCTTGGAACGGGAAACCGGGGAGCCGAGTTCGAATTCCAGTTGAATCCGTTGTATTCACTTACGCGCAAATACCCTTGGGAAAGGTATTAATCCGTCTCTTCCTTCCAGTTATGGGTTAAATGGCAGGACAGAGTGGGTTCTATAGCCTAGGTCGGCAACCAGTCTGCCGCAGAAAGCAATGGCAACCTACTGTGGGATAATCTTCTGCCCAGTCAGTCATGTTTCTTTCGAGACATGATCGCCCAAGCGGGTATCACGTATGGCATTTAGCTGACTGACTAAATATAATATTTGGAAACATGATCAAGACTTTTACTGGGCATAAAGTGGAGGATCAGTTTTATATTGTTATGAAGTAATAAATTGATCCCCCACTAATTACTACTTAAAAATATAATAAATCTCTTCCTGCTCTAGCTATGAGTCAAATAACAGGACAGATTGGGTTCTATAGCTTTGGTCGACATCCAGTCTACCGCAGAAAGCAATGGCAACCTACTGCGGGATAATCTCAGTCAGTCATGTCTCTTTCGAGACATGATCGCCCAAGCGTGTATCACGTATGGCACTTAACTGACTTTATTTTATTTAACCATTCTGTCCTTAATCTCAGATTATAACTGAGTATATTTTTACATATATATATATATATATATATATATATATATATCAGTATAATCTCTTTTTAAAACTCATAAAAGATTCGCTTTGAATATATTGATATGTTTCAGCATCAGGTACTCCGAAAATTCCTTTGCATTCAATAAGACACTACGTCAGCTTCATTTGTAAGTATCTTTTTCTTCTCGTGAACGACTATCTCGGCTACCAAAATCAAGCTTCCAAATTGCAATTATTCTCTGCCTTATACTCCATCTGTGTTCCCAAGCATTCGTTTACTGTGAACCAACTGTAATGATACCATCTTTATCACCAGAAACAAGAGAAACAGCAGCACTGAAAAAAAAAATTCCAACAACCAACACGAACGGATTTAATATTGATGATTTTCTTTCTTTACAACCATCATTATCATTTGCCCGTCCGAAGCAGCCATTTTTAACAGACATGAAAAAAACAAACGGTTGTGTCCCCCACTTCCCCCTCTCTCTCTCTCTCTCTCTCTCTCTCTCTCTCTCTCTCTCTCGTCGTGCAGCTGGTAATCACTTTGACGATTTATATCCAACAGAAAAGTCGAAGAGACTATTATTTGGACTCCTTGAAACAATCAGCTTGAATTTAGAAAATATAAATTCAATTCTAATCGTTTTCTTTTCTGTGATTTATTTATTTAAAGGCCATTTTCGTGGCCTGAACTAAACTGAAATTTTCTGGAAATCACGCCAATGAAAAAGAAATTGAAACGAAAGTTATTTTATTTGGTGCTAATTTTGTGTTCTTCCGTATTTAGTTTTTAAGCGCAAAAATTTGAAGGCCTCTAGTTTAATATAACAATAAAAGGGAAAAGTTATTCAGATTCTATGGTAGAAAGATTTGAGGATTTTTTCTTTTCGTGTTAGACAATTAAGGGCTTTAATTCGAACAAAATAGGTGTTAAGAGAACAGATTGTGATAGATAGATAGATAGATAGATAGATAGATAGATAGATAGATATGGAAAGCATGTGATAGATAGATAGATAGATATGGAAAGCATGTGATAGATAGATAGATAGATAGATAGATAGATAGATAGATAGATAGATAGATATGGAAAGCATGTGATAGATAGATAGATAGATAGATAGATAGATAGATAGATAGATAGATATGGAAAGCATGTGATAGATAGATAGATAGATAGATAGATAGATAGATAGATAGACGGCGATATATGAAAAGTTTGAGATAAATATATATATGAAAACTAAAATAGATAGATAGATAGATAGATAGATAGATAGATAGATAATGGAAAGCATGTGATAGATAGATAGATAGATAGATAGATAGATAGATAGACTGCGATATATATATATATATATATATATATATATATATATATATATATATGAAAAGATTGAGATAAATATATATATGAAAACTAAAATAGATAGATAGATAGATAGATAGATAGATAGATAGAAAGAACGACCGTTGCTGAGGTGATGTAAAATCTCTCTTAGGGATTTTATGTCGAAATGTTCATTCTACATTTTTGAATATTGAAAATTTATTTTATTTTATATATATATATATATATATATATATATATATGAAAATTTTGAGATAAATATATATGAAAACTAAAATAGATAGATTGACTGCGATATATATATAGTCATCCGCAGATAGATCTGTTTCGCTGTATCACATCAGTACGGTTAGACTCCGATTGCTTTTAACCCAGGATTGAAACCCGACCGAATAGGCGATTCTGCATCCGAGGTATTGGCGCTCGGTAGAAGAAGGCAAACTTTTTAGCGTGTATATTATCATTATACACACCCAATATCCAGAGTGCTCTAATTCATTAGTGAATGAGCGATGCGTACGTATATATATATATATATATGAATATATATATATATGAAAAGTTTGAGATAAATATATATAAAACCTAAAATAGATAGACTAACTGAGATATATATATATATATATCCAAATGAAAAGTTTGAGATAAATATATATAAAAACTAAAATAGATAAATATTATAAGACTGCGATATATATATATGAAAAGTTTGAGATAAATAGATATGAAAAACTACGACAGATAGATAGATAAATGATGTTAATAGTCTTCGTTTCTTTATAAGTAAACATCCGGTACTCATTGACGAAGATATCAGTTCTAATCAAGTAACGCTTTTCTACGTTTACTGTTTAACGGGTTAGATAAAATTTTAGTGTCGGACGAGCAGACTTAATTTTATCTCTCATTTGTGTTTCTGTCTTCTGACAGAGTACAACTCCATTGTGCCTTAGTCTTTGAGCAGAGTGCAACTGAAAATATGGCTCAGCGAAAAAACACCTGTCTCATTGCACTAAATACATGCACTTACTCTCTCTACATTATACTGACCTTGTGTCACACGCTGCCAGCATAGAGCGGCAAATAAATATTAAGTACTATCTTTTTTTTTTTAATCGTATCACCACAAGCAAGGCGGTAATGCCACTGATGTGCAGGGGGCTACATAAGAGTAAAAAGATTAAGTAGAAGAGAGTGAAGAGGAAGACGAATCAGTTAGAAAGGAGCAAGAGAAGAATGGGAATACAGGTGTGATGACAGTTGCAAAGGTGGAGAGAAAGGAAAGGATATACGGGGTAGTGAAAGAACAAGAATCAAGTGGTTAATAGACGGGTAAACTATGACTATTTCGTAACTTGTATCTTGGGCCTTTTCTCTTGACAGTGACAATACCTTCTTGCAGTTAGTCCTTTTCTCTTGCTTTCTTCTACCACCCTGTCTAGGAGGTTCTGTAGTTCTTTTTTTGGAGGCGGCCATTAACACAGTGTCATTTTTGTTTATTACATTATTAAAATTACGACCGCTACTAATAATTTCTGAAAAAAAAACTACACCCATTTTGTTTTTTTGTTTTTTGTTTTTTTTTTTATAAGCGTTTCACCCCGAGCAAGGCATGTCACTGCCACTACTGCGCAGGGGGCTACGTAGAGTGGAGAAAGGATGATTAAATATAGGAAATGTCAGAGGGTGGGTGATAGGCGGGTAAGGATACCGAGAATGAGGGTTGGGTAAATGAGAGTGTTCTGAGAATAAATGGGAGTTAATGTGATAGGAGGTGTCTATTGACCCTACATTTAAATACCTGGAGATTGTAGCTGTCGGGAAAGCAGACTTGTGGAAGGGAGTTCCACAGGAGGGAAGCGCGAGAAAAGAAGCTGTTGGAGTATAATTTACTGTTACATCTTATTTGTTTAACTGTAAAAGGGTGGGACCTAGTTGCTAATCTAGTATCTCGTGTAAATTCGTACTTAGGCGGCACCAGTGATCTAAGCTCGTCGGAGCAGTAGCCATGAAAGTACTTGTAGAAGAGGCACAGGGAAGCCACATCACGCCGGTGAGAGAGCGGCTGCAGGCGGTCTGCCAAGTCAGTATCAACCACGTTACAGATCCTCCTTCGTATTTTGTCAAGAAGCTCAAGGAGAGCAGCAGGGGCACCCGACCAGATATGGCAGCAATATTCAATACACGGGCAGATGGTAGATTTGTATATGTGCAGAATAGATTCAGGTGGGAAAAACTTCCGGGCGGTGCACAGGGAGCCGACTTTCATAGCAGCAGATTTGGCAATGGATTCGATATAGTCATTCCATTTTTGATTAAAATATATTGGATATATTTTTAAATTTATGTTTTTTACTCTTGCAACCCGTGGTTTCTTTGCTGCGATAAATGTGGTCCTTTTTCTTTTTTAAAAAATTCAGGTCTGGTATTCCTGTTGTACATCGAGCGATTCTTGAGAAAATCAAAAAAAGGATCTGTAATGTCAGTCAGTTAAGTGCCATACGTGAAACACGCTTGGGCGATCATGTCTCGAAAGAGATATGACTGACTGGGCAGAAGATTATCCCACAGTAGGTTGCCATTGCTTTCTGCGGTAGACTGGTTGCCGACCAAGGCTATAGAACCCAATCTGTCCTGTTATTTTACCCATAACTGGAAAAGAGACGGAATAATACCTTTCCCAAGGATATTTGTAAGTGAATACAATGGATTCAACTGGAATTCGAACTCGGCTCCTCGGTTTCTTGTTCCGAGCCGATATCCACTGTACCACAACGCACATCCTATCAGGTAGCTATCCTGTAGCAGGTCCAAAAATTTAAATACCTGGGAAGCATTATAACAGAAAACGGAAAGTGCGATACAGAGATTCGAAGGCGAATTGGTATGGCGAGGGAAGCATTCCAGAAGTTGAGTAAAGTATTAAGAAACAGGAAAATTTCGCTAGAAACTAGGAAAAGACTACTGGATTGCTACGTGCTGTCTATCCTTCAATATGACAGTGAATGCTGGCCAATACTATCAAAGATGAAGGAAAAACATGAAGCAACTGAAATGTGGTTCTACAGAAGGATGCTGCGAATATCATGGATCGAGCTTGTGAGCAATGATGAGGTCTTGGAAATGATGGAAACAAAAAGGAAATTAATACTGAGCATCAGTAAGAGACAGATGAAGTTCCTAGGACACACAATGAGGAAGAAGGGCTTGGAGAATCTGATACTAACAAGCCAGATAGAGGGTCAAATAACAGGACGGATTAGGTTCCATAGGCTTAGTTTGCAACCACTCTACCCCAGAAAACAACCTACTACGTGATAATCTTCTGCCAAGTCAGTCATGTCTCCTTCGAGTCATGATCGCCCAAGCGTGTATCACGTATGGTACTTAACTGACTGACACTTGCGACCTGTGGTTTCTTTGCTGCAATAAATGTGGTCTTTTTCGTTTTTCTTGATAATTCTGTTGTACATCGAGCGATTCTTGACAACATCCAAAAAAAGGATCTGTAATGTAATCTGTCCTGGCCAAACATCTCGACCTCAGTCACTTTCTCACCGACTCAGCTTGGCTGCCCTCTGTCTTTTCTACAAATATTTTCATGGTAACTGCTCCGACGTGCTTTTATCCCTAGTGCTCCGAATAAGGGAATTTAAGCGTGCTACTAGATTGGCATCTCGGTCCCAACCTTTTACTATTGAAATAGCTCAATGCAACCGCCATTTCTACCCCAAAAGTTTCTTTTTTCGCACTTCCCGCCTGTAAAACTCTCTTCAGTCTCTCTTGCTTCATAGTGAATTATTTTCTCTTTTAATAAGACTAACAATTTTTTGTGTCAAAATTGTGATCAGTCTCTTTACGGTGAGCAACTCATGCGTTTAATGTGTTATTTTTAACTATAGTCTTCAAAGATTCCAATGCGACATCAGTCACCATCTTCTGGCTTCGTAAATCTCGTTCATCTTTTGCCTTTTCTGCAATTTTTTTTTAATCATATCACCCCGAGCAAGGCGGTAACGCCACTGATGTGCAGGGGGATACGTAAGAGTGAAGAGATTGGAAAAGAGAAAACCGGAAACCACATCCTAAACAGGGAACAAGAGATGAGCCTCTTCACCTGTTCAATAGACGTGGGAGGAGTGTGAAACGGGCGATAGATAGATCTATCTACTCCAATTAAAAAAAAAAAGAAAAAGGAGTGAAAAGATTGGAAAAGAGAAAAACCGGAAACCACATCCTAAACAGGGAACAAGGGATGAGCCTCTTCACCTGTTCAATAGACGTGGGAGGAGTGTGAAATGGGCGATAGATAGATCTATCTACTCCAATTGAAAAAAAAAAGAAAAAGGAGTGAAAAGATTGGAAAAGAGAAATACCGGAAACCACATCCTAAACAGGGAACAAGGGATGAGCCTCTTCACCTGTTCAATAGACGTGGGTGGAGTGTGAACCAGACGATAGTTTAGTCAATCTACTCCAATTGAAAAAAAAAAAAAAGAAAAAGGAGTGAAAAGATTGGAAAAGAGGAAACCGGAAACCACATCCTAAACAGGGAACAAGGGATGAGCCTCTTTACCTGTTCAATAGACGTGGGTGGAGTGTGAAATGGGCGATAGATAGATCTATCTACTCCTCCCGATTTTCTTTGACTCTCACTCCCTGTAACCCCACTCTTGCATATTAGTGTTATCACCGCCTTACTTGAGGTGGCTTGATTAAAAAAATAACTAGAGGAATGAAATCTCTGAATTAAATCAATCGCTGTCTTGTGCAAATATCAAAACATGGAAATATCTATGGAAGTAACTCCAGACAGGAAATCCGAAGTGAAGAGCTTAAGGCAACTCTTGCACTAAAGCTAGATTTATTTTCGTAATGCCAGTATTGCCATGGATCTCGATGTTTATCAATCTAAACTTATTTATAAACGGAACTTTGTCTGTGTGTGTATGTGTTTGTGTGTGTGCCTCTGTGTGTGTGTGTGTGTGTGTGTGTGTGTGTGTGTGTGTGTGTGTGTGTGTGTGTGTGTGTGTGTGTGTCCGTTACCTATAGACTCCGAAACGGCTGAACCGATTTTCTTGAAGATTTACACAGTTGTACTATAAGCGTCTGCGAGTGTTCTTAGCTAGGTTTTGTGTCAAGGTACCACCGATAAATATCGAAAATCGATAATCGAAAAAATTGGTTTATAGAAGGAGTGGTTCGATTTTAATCAAATTGCATACACTCATAGATAAAGACATAAGCAACGATATTCAGAAGTTTCAAGGTTGCAGTTCTTACAATAGTGCAGAAAATCGATAATATATATATATATATATATATATATATATATATATATATATATATATATAAGGCAAGGTTTGTGTGTGTGTCTGTTTATCTGCCTGTATGTCTGTATTTTTTCAGCCCTTTTATTTTAGTTTTTGCTTCGGGTTTGGCTCTAAGTAGGTATAATTGTAGTTCTTAATCTCAGCCATGATACCATTTACTCAGAGGACTTATTTAGCCTTCAAAATTCGGTTTACGATGAAAAAAAACTTATTTCATATTGATAGCAGGAAATCAAAATTTGACTTACATCCATTCATTTTTCTTTCAGTCTACGGTTTCGCTTTAACTGGAAACAACTATTGCTTTTTAGTCTTTCGTGCCAACGTCCAAAGAGTCTGAGCTCCAGGACCATAGATTCGTTTTAAAGCTTTCATTACACACGAGCAACACCGGGCTATACTGCTAATATATATATATATATATATATATATATATATATATATATATATATATATATATATATATACTAGGTGCGAATGGTAAATTGTCGCAATTATTTTATTATTTCAAATCTTCTTTAGGCTGAGTCTGAGATCCAGGACCATGGATTAGTTTTAAAGCTTTCATTACACCCGAGCAACACCGGGTTATACTGCTAGTAATACAATAAATTCTGGAAGCTTCTGCATTAAACTTCTATCGCGCAATTTTGCTAAAATTATTAACGCTTGTTCTCTTTGCTTTTTTTAAGTTTTGAATTTGAGTTTGAATTTTGTTTGTTATGTGGGTTATTTAAAGCCAAAAAAGGTTGGGGTATATATTTGAATTGTTTTTCAATTATGTGTTCTGATTTATTTTTGTTTTGGGAGATTTTGAGGGAAGTTAATTTGTTTTGGCTTTTGGTATTTAATAATGTCTTTTGATTTTAATAATCTGCTTTGGTTTTTGGTTTTTAATAATATATTTTAGCTTTTGTTTTTTGATAATATGTTTTGTTTTTTGGTTTTCAATAATATGTTTTGTTTTTTGTTTTTATAATTGGTCATAGTTTTTGGCTTTTACAAATGTGCTTTTTTTTGGTTTTGAATAATATATTTTGGTTTTTGTTTGTAATGTGTTTTGGTTTTTAATAATGTGTTTTGGATTTTGGATTTTAATTATGTGTTATAGCTTTTGGTTTTTAATAATGTGTTTTGGTTTTTGGTTTTTAATAATGTATTTTCGTTTTTGTTTTTTAATAATGCGTTTTGGTTTTTGGTTTTTAATAATGTATTTTCGTTTTTGTTTTTAATGCGTTTTGGTTTTTAACAATGTGTTTTGTTTTTTAGTTTTTAATAATGTGTTATAGTTTTTGGTTTTGAATAATATATTTTGGCTTTTGCTTTTTGATAATATGTTTTGGCTTTTGGTTTTCAATAATGTCTTTTGATTTTTAATAATGTGTTTTGGTTTTTGGTTTTGAATAATATATTTTGGCTTTTGCTTTTTGATAATATGTTTTGGCTTTTGGTTTTCAATAATGTCTTTTGATTTTTAATAATGTGTTTTGGTTTTTGGTTTTTAATAATGTTTTATGGTTTTGGGTTTTTAATAATGTGTTTTGGTTTCTGGTTTTTAATAATTTGTTTGGGATTTTGGTTTTAAATAGTGTGTTTAGATTTTGGGGTTTTACTGATGTGTTTCGGTTTTTTTAATATTTTGGTTATATAATCCAGTCAATTTTAGTTATTCTTCTTTTATATTTTCGCTTATGTTTTTCTCATCTCTGTTATCAAATATCACGAATTATGTTAATAGAAGATGTGCCGGAAATGGTGAAACGTTGTCCTAATCTAGACGCAAACTTTCCGTGGATGATCTAGCAATTACAGCACTTTCTATACATTTTCGTCTTAGAGAATTTTTTTTTTTAAATTAAAATAACATTTTTTATGTCAAAATTGGGGTCAGACTCATTAAAGTGAGCAGCAAATGCGTTTAATGTGTTTGTTTAATGTCTCGTTTGTGTTCATATACTCTTTTATATAAACTTCTTGAGGTTTCTCCAATATATTCTTTCTGGCCAACTTTGCAGGTGATAAAATAAATTCCTCCTCCAAGTTTTGGTTCGTTTTTTGTTTTTTATTAAGTTTTTTTTATTGTTTTAGACGTAACTCTGATATTTTTTGTGTTGAGTTTAGATAAATTATTTTCCATTATAGCTGTGATAATAGATAGAATATATATATATATATATATATATATATATATATATATATATATATATATATATTCAGATATATATATATATATATATATATATATATATATATCTGACAGTGAGGTACAAGGCTCGCGAGCCACAAGAGGTAAAAGGTTACAGAGTTAGAGGTATTTATGCGGAAAGAAGGGACGATAACGATTAACTGTAAAATTGAACAGGTTGTTTTTTTTTTTGTTTTTTGTTTTTTTGTAATCGTTTCACGCCAAGCAAGGCGGTACCGCCACTGATGCACAGGGGGCTACATAAGACAGTAAAAGTTTAGGCAGGAAGAGAGTGAAGAGAAAGACGAACCAGTTACAGGGGGTGTCAGAGAAAGGGCAAGAGAAGGATAGGAACACAGGTTTGATGTAACGTACATTTCCTGTCCTTTTTCTTTCTATGATAATTGTTCTGATGAACTTTCTCCTGTGGTACGTAAAGTCTATTGGTGCAGTGGATATCGACTCTGAACGACAAATCGGGGAGCCGAGTTCGAATTCCAGTTGAATTCATTGCATTCATCTTACGCGCAAATACCCTTGGGAAAGGTATTAATCCGTCTCTTCCTTCCAGTTATGGGCTAAATAACAGGGCAGATTGGGTTCTATAGCCTTGGCAGGCAACCAGTCTACCGCAGAAAGCAATGTCAACCTACTGCGGGATGATCTTCTGCCCAGTCAGTCATGTCTCTTTCGAGACATGATCGACAAAGCGCTTTTCACGTATGGCACTTAACTGACTGACTAGATTGGAGGTAAGGTCTCATAATTTTACAATAGAAATGTTACTGTGAATCCGATGTTAACAGTTTCTTTTATTCTAAATTCTCGCTTGTGGGACCCACTTCCAGTCATCTTTTATTTTCAAAAAATTAAAATGTCGTGAGGTGAGTAACCATGGTCAAATACAAAATTTATTGCCTTTATTTTAATGCTATCGCGAATTCATTTCTCACTTGAAATAAACTCTTCTTTTTTCTTTCATTCTTTCTTGCTTTCTTTCTTTCTTTTCTTTTTCCTTTCTTTCTTTCACCTCATTTTTCTAGGTGTTTTTAATTATTTCTTTGCCTTCATTTTTCCTGCCACCTCAAGGTATTTCTTTTATGCTGTCTTTAAATCTGCTCTTCTTTCTTTCTTCTTTTTTTCTTTCTTTTTTCTTTCTTTCTTTTTCATTTTTCCTTGTTTTTCATTAATTCTTTCTTTCTATGTTTTTTGTGCTGACTCGAATTATTTCTTTCTTAACCACAGAAATTTTGCTCTTCTTTCTTTCTTCATTTCTTTCTTTCTTTCTTTCTTTCTTCATTTCTTTCTTTCTTCATTTCTTTCTTTCTTTCTTTCTTCATTTCTTTCTTTCTTTCTTTCTTCATTTCTTTCTTTCTTCATTTCTTTCTTTCTTTCTTTCTTCATTTCTTTCTTTCTCCATTTCTTTCTTTCTTCATTTCTTTCTTTCTTCATTTCTTTCTTTCTTTCTTCATTTCTTTCTTTCTTTCTTTCTTCATTTCTTTCTTTCTTCATTTCTTTCTTTCTTTCTTTCTTTCTTCATTTCTTTCTTTCTTCGTTTCTTTCTTTCTTTCTTTATTTCTTTCTTTCTTTCTTTTGTTCTATTTATTGCTACTATTTCGAATCCTTTCTTTCTTTCTTTCTTTCTTCAGCACTTCTTAGTTCAGCACTTCTTTCTTTTTTCTTTCTTTCTTTCTTTCTTTTTTTCTTTCTTAATATATGCACACCCTTTCTTTCTTAATATTCCAATACACTTTATTTTTCTTAATATCTTCTCACCCCTTCTTTCTTTTTTCTTTCTTTCATTCTTTTATTCGAAATTCTCGCTTGTGGAACCCACTTCCAGTCATCTTTTATTTTCAAAAAATTAAAATGTCGTGAGGTGAGTAGCCATGGTCAAATACAAAATAAGTAAGAGAGCTGCCCAACAAACAGAACTGACATATTGCGCAATAAGTAATATTGCGCAATAAGTAATATTGCGCAATAAGTAATATTGCGCAATAAGTAATAACCATTAAGATAAAGAAAAGGAAAGTATGGAACTGAGCAAAAATAATATAAACCAAGCAAACAATAACAAGCAATAACAAGTGTTATATACTGCACCAGAGCAGTGCCATGCTGAGCAACATCTCGTACCCCCTACCGCAGAATGAGCATTACGGCCCCTCCTTTTTTTTTTTTTTTTTTTTTTTAATCATTTCACCCCGAGCAAGGCGGAAACGCCACTGATGTGCAGGTTAATTAGAAAAGAGTGAGGAGTACAAACTAGTTAGAAAGGAACAATAGAAAGCAGGTGCGATGACAGATACATAGGTGGAGAGAAAGGGAATGTTATACAGGGAGGGGAGAGAGCTAGAGGCCAGTGGTTAGTAGATGAGTATTGACTTTGCATTTAAATTTCTGGAGGTTGTAGCCGTCAGGAAAGCATGAATACGGGAGCGAGTTCCACAGGCGGGAAGTGCGAGAGAAGAAGCTTCAGGAGTAGAATTGTCGTCTGCATTTGGCTAACCTGACTGTGAATGGGTGAGACCCAGTTACCAGTCTGGTTGCACGAGTAAACACCTGTTGAAGAGGCATCAGTGACTTAAGCTCGTTCGAGCAGAAGCCATGAAAGTAATTATAGAACAGACAAATGGAGGCCACATTTCGACGATGGGGACTTTGCATTTAAATTTCTGGAGGTTGTAGCCGTCAGGAAAGCATGAATACGGGAGCGAGTTCCACAGGCGGGAAGTGCGAGAGAAGAAGCTGCAGGAGTAGAATTGCAACTTGCACCCCTCTGAACCTACTGATCCCACAATAAATGGTACTTTAAACAAAATAACATCCTCTCGAAACGTAGATATTCCGTGATCACGAAAAAACGGAAAAAATCATGGAATTGGCGTTTTGACGCCATATATTACAAACGTTTTCACAACATTTTTTCGTAATTTCCCAGCTATTTTTATAGCAATTTCAGTGCGTTCTGGCTCTCAGTCATCTACAAGTTTTTTCAAGGAATTAAAAAAAAATTTAAACCCAAATTTCAACATTTCTTAAACGTTTTAGGACATCCTGGAAGTTTATACATATTGGATGTATGCTGAAACAAATATCTATAATGTATTTCTTTCTCGAATTCATTTCTTTTTTAATTACAAATGATTTGCGGCATATCTGGGGCCCCGGAGGGCTTCTATCAAAGATTATATATATATATATATATATATATATATATATATATATATATATGAAGAAATATAGTTTTAAGATGTGCTATATTTATAGGGTAAAGTGCTCAATGCCAGAGATAGAGCGTATGTAAATATAAAAGTGAGAACATTGAAATCAACAGTCAAGGGCGACAGACTGTTTGATGCTAAGCGCAACCATGTTGACTTCAATGTTCACTCTTATATATATATATATATATATATCAGTATAACTCGGATATAAGAGACCATGATATAATAGAAATCCGGATATAAGAGACAATTTCTCTGGTCCCAATTTAGAGCCTGTGGTAATGTATATAAAATAGACCAAACCCGGATATGAGCGAAAACCGGATATAAGAGAATTCTTATCCGGTCCTGACAACTCCCTCTCTCTCTCTCTCTCTCTCCCTCTCTCTCTCTCTCTCTCTCTCTATATATATATATATATATATATATATATATATATATATATCAAGAGAGACAGAACGAGACAGTTGATAGATGTCTATTTCAACATACAAGTATGATCAAAATTTTCCAGTTAATTCTCACACACGCATCCAGGCACCAGAGAGCCGCGCTCGTCCACGGTTTTCCCCTGTCTTTTTCGGTCATGGTTCAAATCATAACACTCGACAGACTCCTCACTACTAATCATTGCTGTCTCTTATATTGGCGATCACGTCATATCCTGGAACATGCTATACATAATTCCAATTCCGACATTATCTGGCCTTAGTGACGCTGGTTTCAAAACAATCAAACCGCATTCTTAATTTTGACAACAATCAAATATTTTCCTGACACGGAGAATTTTACCCGCATTCAGCCACTTCCCCATCGTCGAAATGTGGCCTCCCTTTGTCTGTTCTATAAATACTTTCATGGCTTCTGCTCGGACGAACTTAAGTCACTGGTGCCTCCTCAACAGGTGTTTACTCGTACAACCAGACTGGCAACTGGGTCCCATCCATTCACAGTCAGGTTAGCCAAATGCAGACGACAATTCTACTCCTGAAGCTTCTTCTCTCGCACTTCCTGCCTGTGGAACTCGCTTCCGTATTCTTGCTTTCCTGACGGCTACAACCTCCATAAATTTAAATGCAAAGTCAATACTCATCTACTAACCACTGGACTCTAGCTCTCTCCCCACCCCGGTATAACCTTCCCTTTCTCTCCACCTATGTATCTGTCATCACACCTGCTTTATCAGCTTTCTATTGTTCCTTTCTAACTAGTTTGTACTCCTCACTCATTTCTAATTAATCTTTTTACATTTATGTAGCCCCGTGCACATCAGTGGTGTTTCCACCTTGCTCGGGGTGAAATGATTAAAAAAAAAATTCCTAATTTTGACAACAATCAAATATTTTCCTGACACGGAGAATTTTATCCGCATTCTTAATTTTGACAATCAAATATTTCCTCGACACGGAGAATTTTACCCGCATTCTTAAATTGGACAACAATCAAATATTTTTCATAAGATCGTCTGTTTTCTTTTGCTAGCAGTTTGCATATGTTTTGCTGTTTCATGAAAATACACTTCTTCAGGAAATTAGTCAGCAACTCATATAATCTACAACGATACCAAATCAACGATGGATTATCATGCTGATTATTGTTATATATCCTGTAAAGTCATTTATAGTTCTTTCTTGTTGGATTTAGTGCGTCACTACCATATCCAAGGATTGAACTCATGACCACTAGATTATAGTAATACCAACTACTATATCCACTACGTCACCTTTTATATTCAGTGTGAGTAATCTACTCATCTCAGAAATAAATACAAATTATGACAAATGGCACGAACCCACTAAGATAATCCAGATGTCAAAATTCACCTGACACTTCATATAAAAGGCTCCAAAAATACACCACTAAGGTTCTTCGGAACGGTGGCGTAGTTGATATAATAGTTGGTTACACATGTGTAATTATCATCTAGTTCAACTCTCGGACGCACCACAATTCAACAAGAAAGAACAATAACTGATTTCACAGGATATATCACAATAATCGGCATGATAATCCATATCAGCCAATTAACGGACATGACATGATGACCTGTCGAGATGTTGTGTCTATTATAACAGTTCTCTGGACGTTAATTCTTCTTCCAACAAGGATGTGAGAAATGCTCATCCTCTTACCCCTCCCCTAAGGTAAATGCTCATCCTCTTTCCCCTCTAAGGTAAATGCTCATCCTCTTTCCCCTTTAAGGTAAATGCTCATCCTCTTTCCCCTCTAAGGTAAATGCTCGTCCTCTTTCCCCTCTAAGGTAAATGCTCATCCTCTTTCCCCTCTAAGTTAAATGCTCATCCTCCTTCCCCTCTAAGTTAAATGCTCATCCTCTTTCCCCTTTAAGGTAAATGCTCATCCTCTTTCCCCTCTAAGTTAAATGCTCATCCTCTTTCCCCTCTAAGGTAAATGCTCATCCTCTTTCCCCTCTAAGTTAAATGCTCATCCTCTTTCCCCTTTAAGTTAAATGCTCATCCTCTTTCCCCTCTAAGGTAAATGCTCATCCTCTTTCCCCTCTAAGTTAAATGCTCATCCTCTTTCCCCTCTAAGGTAAATGCTCATCCTCTTTCCCCTTTAAGGTAAATGCTCATCCTCTTTCCCCTCTAAGTTAAATGCTCATCCTCCTTCCCCTCTAAGTTAAATGCTCATCCTCTTTCCCCTTTAAGGTAAATGCTCATCCTCTTTCTCCTCTAAGTTAAATGCTCATCCTCTTTCCCCTCTAAGGTAAATGCTCATCCTCTTTCCCCTTTAAGGTAAATGCTCATCCTCTTTCTCCTCTAAGTTAAATGCTCATCCTCTTTACCCTCTAAGGTAAATGCTCATCCTCTTTCCCCTCTAAGGTAAATGCTCATCCTCTTTCCCCTCTAAGGTAAATGCTATTAAGCACGTGTGCACGTCCTAAGCGCAGCTGGTTCGCGAACCTGTTTATCGATCGTTGACAGCCGCTGGCATAGAGTGAAGGTGCGAATCTGCACCTGGTGGCTAGGGTGTCACTTGCTTCTTTGATCCCCAGATGGAAGATAGAGAGCAAAGTATAATCTGGGGTCAGCCCAATACATAATCGGCTTCTCTTAGAAAAAATGTTCATTATTGATATTAAATTCGATGCAATCTATGTTATTTCTCAGCGTTAATCAAAGTCTACTGTCGTATAGTCAGTCAGTCAGTTAATTGCCATACGTGATACACGCTTGGGCGATCATGTCTCGAAAGAGACATGACTGACTTGGCAGAAGATTATCCCGCAGTAGGTTGCCATTGCTTTCTGCGGTAGACTGGTTGCCGACCAAGGCTATAGAACCCAATCTGTCCTGTTATTTAACCCATAACTGGAAGGAATAGACGGATCAATACCTTTCCCAAGGGTATTTGCGCGTAAGTGAATGCAATGAATTCAGCTGGAATTTGAACTCGGCTCCCCGATTTCTCGTTCCGAGCCGATATCCAATGCACTACAACGCACATCCTCATCAAAACTAAAAAGGTAAGGATTCTCGCTCAAATATTTTTGGGATAATGACAATATTTAATCCAGAAAATTCAGGAAGGTATTGTTCTTATATATATAGGATAGATAATATATGATTTTTCGTTAGAAAATAGGGGTCTCTCTGCGTGTCAATACAGATTATTGTCATGCTTGGCTTGGTGTATAGATAGTTAAAATGTGTTTTTTAGTGTCGTGTCGATATACAGATCAATGGATGATGCCTTCTTAAAAGCTAAACCAGCGTATAATTCTGGTAGGTCTCCATTTACGAAACTGACGCTTCCGTTATCCGATATCCGGCGGGCTAAGAACCGACAAGTGACTTCCGGTCACCGGTTAAACATAATGGCCTTGCTCTTTCACGAAACGAAATCATTTGTTTTTCTTTTTCATTTTCTTCGAGGAGGGGGCATTTTCCTTTTTTATTCTTTTTTTTCTGCATTTTCTCTTTCTTTCTCTTTTCTTTTCTTTTTTCTTTTCTGTTTTTTTTCATTGTTTTTTCTTTTTTATTTCCTATGTATTTTTTTTTCATTTTCTTTTACTTTTCTTTTTCTTTCTTTGTCTTTTTTCATTTTCTTTTTTTTTCTTTCTTCATCATTTTTCATTTTCTTTTTTCTAGTTCTTTCTACATCTTTTTCATTTCCTTTTTCCTTCTTCATCTTTTTTCCTTTTCTTTTTCTTTTTTTCCTTCTTCTTCATTTTTCATTTTCATTACTTTTCTTTATCCTTCTTCATTTTTTCTTTTCTTTTTTTCCTTCTTCATCTTTTTTATTTTCTATTTCTTTTCTTTATTCTTCATTTTTTTTCATATTTTCTTTTCTTTTTCTTTCTACATCTTTTTTACATTTTCTTTTTCTTTTCTCATCTTTTTGCATTTTCTTTTTGATCTTTTTCCGTTCATTTATTTTTTATTTTTTCTTCTGAATCTTTTTTCTTCGCAGTTTCTTTTTTCATTTTTTCTTTTTTTTTTTCTTTTTTTTCTCTTATTCATATATTGTCTAATATCTTTCGTTCTTTATTCCTTGTTTTCTTTACTATGGTTCCTTCGGATTTTTTATTTCTTTCTTTCTGTTTTACTTCTTTCTTTATTTTCTTCGTTTCTTTCTTTCTTTCTTTTGTTCGCTCTTTAAAATTGCTTTCTTTTTTTAATTATTACTTTATTTATCTCAATTCTTTGGCGTTAATTTTAACTATTTTTCCCCTACTTAAACTTTTCTTTATTTTCATTCTTTTTATTTTCTTCTTCTACTTATTTATTGAATGTGCGTTGTGGTACAGTGGATCCCGGCTCGGAACGTGAAGCCGGGGAGCCGAGTTCGAATTCCAGTTGAATCCATTGTATTCACTTATGCGCAAATACCCTTGGGAAAGGTATTAATCCGTCTACTTCCTTCCAGTTATGGGTTAAATAGTAGGACAGATTGAGTTCTATAGTCATTCGTCGGCAACCAGTCTACAGCAGAAAGAATGGCAACCTAGTGCGGGATAATCTTCTGCCCAGTCAGTCATGTCTCTTTCGAGACATGATCGCCCAAGCGTGTATCACGTATGGCACTTAACTGACTGACCTATTTATTGCCTTTATTTTAATGCTATCGCGAATTCATTTCTCACTTGAAATAAACTCTTCTTTTTTCTTTCATTCTTTCTTGCTTTCTTTCCTTCTTTTCTTTTTCCTTTCTTTCTTTCACCTCATTTTTCTAGATGTTTTAAATTATTTCTTTGCCTTCATTTTTCCTGCCACCTCAAGGTATTTCTTTTATGCTGTCTTTAAATCTGCTCTTCTTTCTTTCTTTCTTTCTTTCTTTTTTCTTTCTTTCTATCTTTCTTTGTTTCTCTCTTTTTATCTTTATTTCTTTCTCTCTTTTTATCTTTCTTTTTATCTTTCATTCTGTTTTTCTTTTTTCTTTCTTTCTATTTTTCTTTTTTCTTTCTTTTCTATTTTCTTTCTATCTTTTCTTTCTTTCTATCTTTTTCTTTCTATCTTTTTTCTTTCTGTCTTTTTTTCTTTCTATCTTTTTTCTTTCTGTCTTTTTTATGTCTGTCTATTTATCTTTCTATCTTTTTTCGCCGTTTTCTCTTTTTCCTTCTTTTTGTTAAGCCTTCTCTTCCTTTTTTTAAATGTTTCCTTCTTTCTTTCTTTTTTCATTAATTTTTATTTTTCGCCTATTTTCTAAATTACTTTTTCTATTTCATACACTAATTAAATAGATGTAAGATAACTTCTATAGCAACTTAGCTTTTCTATGTTTCTATATCGGTTATTTGGTTAATATTTTTTCATCTTTATTTTAATAACAAAAACTGAGACATTTCTCCTCATGACGTACAACAGTTAATTTAACAATCGTAATAATAATAATACTACTTACTATTATCATTATATAATAAGTGTCGCTTTGTTATTTTGCACGACCATTACGCCTTTCCATTACCTCACAAATAATCAACTATTCCGTTTTGGTTGTGTGGAAAGCCAAGACATACCAGTGGGGTTACCTGGTTTCAGTAAAAAAAAAATGAAAGAAAGATTAATAGAAGTGTTTAATGCGTCCTGCTAATATCTCGTAAATAATGGACAAGTCTCTTCTTATCGCGTGAGGGGACAACAGACATCAAAGACGCTACTTGGTTTCAGTCATAAAGTGAAAGAAAGAAGGCACGATAATAGTGTTTGTACATCGGTTTCAGGGAAATAGAAAATGTTCTCAGTTTTTAAATCTTTTTATTTGTAACCCCTTACTTCTTATAACGACCAACATTCATATTTATAATTGTAACAGTAATATTTTGTTAAAGACAAACGGTTGTTAATTTGCCGTATTCCTCAAACTTTGACTGGATTTCGCATAAAATAGTTATGCACATAAATACACATCATAAAATGAGTGCGATGTCTCTTCCAAACTCAGCTCTATAAAGAAGAAGAAGAAGAAGAAGAAGAAGAAAGCGCCCGTTCACATTGGTCAGTTGCAATAGTTGAATCAGCCAACTGTGATTTCGAACTGTTATCCCATCTCCCTTACTCACCAGACTTAGCTTCAGCTGACTTTTTCTTTTTTACTAAATTCAAATCCCACCTGCGGGGTCGACATTTTGGAAACAATGATGGTATCATATACGCCGGGGAGAAGTTTTTATAGACCCAGCAGGCCACCTACTTCCGTGATGAAATTGATTCGTTGGACCTAGTGAATTGCTGCCAAGGGGGACTATACTATACTAAAAAACCAAGTTGTTTATCCAAATCCTTCTGGGTGGGACTTAGAACTTTTTGAACGACCCTTGTGTACGCACGAACATACACGCAACCACACGCACAAAACATGCATATTACTTTTGTTACTGAAAGAAAGAAAAAGAAAGAAAGAAAGAAAAAAGATAGAAAGAAAGATAGAAAAAAGAAAGAAAAAAGAAAGAAAGAAAGAAAGAAAAAAGAAAGAAAGAAAGAAAGAAAAAGATAGAAAGAAATAAGATAGAAAGAAAAAATATAGAAAGAAAAAAGAAAGATATAAAGAAAGAAAAAAAGAGAAAGAAAGAAAAAAAGAAAGAAAGAAAGAAAAAGTATAATAAAGGAAAGAAAGAAAGAAAGAAAAAAAACAATAAAAAGATAGAAAAATAAAGAAAGAAAAAAGATAGAAAGAAAAAAGATAGAAAGAAAAAAGATAGAAAGAAAGATAGGAAAAAGAAAGGAAGAAAAATAGAAAGAAAAGAAAGATATAAAGAAAGAAAAAGAAAGAAAGAAAAAAGAATAATAAAAAAGATAAAAGAAAGAAAGAAAGAAAAAAGAAAAAGATAGAAAGAAAGAAAGAAAAAAGATAGAAAGAAAGAAAAAAGATAGAAAGAAAAAAGAAAGATAGAAAGAAAGAAAAAAGAAAGATAAAAGAATAATAAAAAGAAAGAAGAAAGAAAGATAGAGTAAAGAAAGACAGATAGAAAATAGAAAGAAAGTAAAAAGAAAAAAGAAAAAAGATAGAAAGAAAAAGAAAGATAGAAAAAAGAAAAAAGAAAGAAAAAAGGAAAAAAAAATAGAAAGAAAAAAGAAAGATAGAAAGAAAAGAGAAGAAAAAGGAAGAAAGATAGAAATAAAGAAATAAAAAAGATAGAAAGAAAGATAGAAAGAAAGATAAAAAGAAAGGTTACAAACGTCAACCAAACTAGTTAAAATGAAACGGTTGTCCCTCTATGATATTTTTCAAACTTTGTCTGAATTCTGCATTGTATTTTATGCACATGAAAGAAAGAAAGAAAAAAGAAAGATAGAAAGAAAAAAAAAGATAGAAAGAAAAAAGATAGAAAGAAAGAAAGAAAAAAGAAAGATAGAAAGAAAAATAGAAAGAAAGGCGACAAACGCCAACCAAACTAGTTAAAATGAAACGGTTGTCCCTCTATGATATTTTTCAAACTTTGTCTGAATTCTGCATTGTATTTTATGCACATGAAAGAAAGAAAGAAAAAAGAAAGATAGAAAGAAAAAAAGATAGAAAGAAAAAAGATAGAAAGAAAGAAAGAAAAAAGAAAGATAGAAAGAAAGATAGAAAGAAAGGCGACAAACGCCAACCATACTAGTTAAAATGAAACGGTTGTCCCTCTATGATATTTTTCAAACTTTGTCTGAATTCTGCATTGTATTTTATGCACATGAAAGAAAGAAAGAAAAAAGAAAGATAGAAAGAAAAAAAAAGATAGAAAGAAAAAAGATAGAAAGAAAGAAAGAAAAAAGAAAGATAGAAAGAAAAATAGAAAGAAAGGCGACAAACGCCAACCAAACTAGTTAAAATGAAACGGTTGTCCCTCTATGATATTTTTCAAACTTTGTCTGAATTCTGCATTGTATTTTATGCACATGAAAGAAAGAAAGAAAAAAGAAAGATAGAAAGAAAAAAAAGATAGAAAGAAAAAAGATAGAAAGAAAGAAAGAAAAAAGAAAGATAGAAAGAAAGATAGAAAGAAAGGCGACAAACGCCAACCAAACTAGTTAAAATGAAACGGTTGTCCCTCTATGATATTTTTCAAACTTTGTCTGAATTCTGCATTGTATTTTATGCACATGAAAGATAGAAAGAAAAAAAAGATAGAAAGAAAAAAGATAGAAAGAAAGAAAGAAAAAAGAAAGATAGAAAGAAAGATAGAAAGAAAGGCGACAAACGCCAACCAAACTAGTTAAAATGAAACGGTTGTCCCTCTATGATATTTTTCAAACTTTGTCTGAATTCTGCATTGTATTTTATGCACATGAAAGAAAGAAAGAAAAAAGAAAGATAGAAAGAAAAAAAAAGATAGAAAGAAAAAAGATAGAAAGAAAGAAAGAAAAAAGAAAGATAGAAAGAAAAATAGAAAGAAAGGCGACAAACGCCAACCAAACTAGTTAAAATGAAACGGTTGTCCCTCTATGATATTTTTCAAACTTAGCCTGGATTCTGCATTGTATTTTATGCACATCGTAAACAGCATAAAATTACTGAGATGTCTCTTCTAATCCCAGCTCTATGTAAGCCATGCACAGAGGAGGAAAAAGTCAATTGAACTTAACGAGGTACTTCCACTAAATCGCGAAATTTTTAAAAATGAAAAAGTTTTCTTAAAACTTTCATTTTAGTTTTAATTAAAGGCTAAATGATTAAATTTACTATTTCCGGTAAGCAAAATACTCTCTGGTTTATTTCAAACAGAAATTATATTGATTGGAATATAAAAGTTTGAGATTTTTTCAATTTTTGAATTTTGCCGCCATTTTTGAGCGACACATTTGTAAACAAAAGTTAATTCTCGGTTTTAAAAAATCTTGCAAAAATAAAATATACATCTGTGACACATTATTTTTGGAAAATTAGAAAAGTTTATGTTAAATTAATCTGATTTATGCAAGTATTACTTATTTATAGCGTGAAATTTTGAATAAAACTATTTTTTAATCACAGATTTGAACTTTGACCTGTCCGGGCCATTTTAAGCGATCGACACATTTACACACCCTAGGGGTTTGGGAGAGATATTCAGAGGAAAAATGTTAAGAGCGAGAAGGGATAAGGATAAGTGGAGGTCCATGATCGCCTTTAATGAAGAAAAATAACTGCGCATAAATGAGAAGAACGCACCCCCTCACACTGATCAGGTTACTGTAGCTAAAGCATCTAACTGTGAATTTGAATTTTTACTCCATCCCCCTGACTCACTAGACTTAGCTCCATCTGTCTTCTTCCTGTTTCCTAAACTCAAATCTCATCTGCGTGGTCGCCATTTGGGAAACAATGATGAGGTCATATGTGCCGTGAGGGGAGGTTTGAGAGGACCAGGACATCAGCTTCTTCCGTGATGGGACTACAATGCTTAAGCATCTTTAGGCGTAGTGAATTGATGTCAAAGGAGACTATACTGAAATATAGTGAAAAACGGTCTTGTTTTTCCAGCTCTTTCTGGGTGGGGTTTAGGACCTCTTGAATAATGAGGAAAATGTTAACAGAAATTAATGCAACGACACAGAAAGCAGATGCCTTGCCGAAAATGTTGTTTGCACAGACACTTTAGATAGGCAAGTCAACGTCTAGAACGACTTGGCTCTTCTCTGTTTGTAGGATGAGTAGTTGGTTAGAAATTAAAATATTATATTAGACTTGCACCCCTAACCTGAATCCACGCCCATCCCAACAACCTCCCAGAGAGCAGCGCTCTTAATAGCATCTGTCTCGTGTGCTCGGTGAAGTACTGAAGGAACGAAAAGGTAAACAAGAAAATTTCAATAACCTCATCGGCAAATTTTAAACTCGACGAGGATTCAGTTGGGAAATCAATTACTAAATATTTATAAGTTGATTTGGTGTTGCTTATAAATAAAATACTCTTTTTAGGAGTCATTATCTATCTATTTATCTATCTATATATCTCAGTCTACGCATATATATATATATATATATATATATATATATATATATATATGTATCCGGGTCTGCTCTTGTTTTTATTATTAGTTATTTACCTCTCTGGATCTATCGATCTATCTATCTATCTATCTATCTATCTATCTATCTATCTATCTATCTATCTATCTATATGTATATATATATATATTAATATACGTAATTACAATAAAGCAGCACTAATTGTTATAGACTAATGTCCTAAAAACCAACGCTAACCTATCAGTAACTTAAATCGTCAATAACGTAACGGGGACTACGTCGTAGGTTAAATAAAGGGCAAGAAAAAAAAGAAACAAACTAAGCACAAGAACAATATGTCAAGAGCTTGTATGAAAGAAAAAAAAACCAAGACAAAAACCTTAACAGTAAAGTGCTCTATAGGAAAGTACGAAAGTAGAGCAATATATATATATATATATATATATATATATATATATATATAAACTTATTTATAAATGGAACTTTGTCTCTCTCTCTCTCTCTCTCTCTCTCTCTCTGTGCGTTAGACTTCGAACCGACTGAACCGATTTTCTTGAAAATTTACACAGTTGTACTATAAGCGTCTGCGAGTGTTCTTAGCTAGATTTTGTGTTGAGGTACCACCGATAAATATCGAAAATTGATAATCGAACTAATCGGGTTATAGAAAGAGTGTTTCGATTTTAATCAAATTTGATACACTCATAGACAAAGACATAATAAACGATATTCAGAAGTTTCAAGGTCGC
The DNA here is from genome assembly GCA_037127315.1 of Ascarosepion bandense. Taxonomy (NCBI): domain Eukaryota; kingdom Metazoa; phylum Mollusca; class Cephalopoda; order Sepiida; family Sepiidae; genus Ascarosepion; species Ascarosepion bandense. Next base: position 304,662 of record JBBBDQ010030013.1, read on the forward strand.
AGTTCTTACAATAGTGCAGAAAATCGATAATATATATATATAAAATGCATGATGTTTGTGTGTATATGTTTATCTGTCTGTATGTCTGTATGTTTTTCAGCCCTTTTATTTTAGTTTTTGCTTCGGGTTTGGCTCTAAGTAGGTATAATTGTAGTTCTTAGTCTCAGTCATAATACCATTTACTCAGAGGAGTTATTTAGCCTTCAACATTCAGTTTACGATGAAAAAAATTTATTTGATATCGATACCAGGAAATCAAAATTTGACTTACATCTATTCATTTTTCTTTCGGTCTACGGTTTCGCTTTAACTGGAAACAACTATTGCTTTTTAGTCTTTTGTGCCAACGTCCAAAGAATCTGAGCTCCAGGACCATGGATTAGTTTTAAAGCTTTCTTTACACCCGAGCAATGTCAGGCTGTACTGCTAGTATATATATATATATATATATATATATATATATATATATATATATATATATATGAAGAATTGCAAAAGGAAAGCATTTCTTCGCCAACGTGTTCACCCACTGATGGGTAATATCAAGGCAAAATCTTAGTATTTTATGTGGCAACAAAAACAAAACGTAAAAGGATCTTAGAAATCTTTAAATTAAAAAAACTCTAATGTATATTTTTAAGGTTAACTGTGTAAGTCAAGATACACTAGGAGATAGATAGATAGATAGATAGATAGATAGATAGATAGATAGATAGATAGATAGATAGATATGAATAGGATGAGATAGATAGATAGATAGATAGATAGATAGATAGATAGATAGATAGATATGAATAGGATGAGATAGATAGATAGATAGATAGATAGATAGATAGATAGATAGATAGATAGATAATGAACAGACTGAAATAGATAGATAGATAGATAGATAGATAGATAGATAGATAGATAGATAGATAGATAGATAGATGTAGGTTCCATGTAAGTGTCACTTTGCTAGATAATCGATTATTTGATGGAGATAAACAAAGGAAACCCGCTGATCTGCAGTTGCGTTCTTTCCTTGTCCCTCACGGATAACAAAAAAATGGTTCCCTTCTTATACGCTCAGTTCTTTTATGATTCTATGAAAATATCTGGATTAAATCAAAAATTCCATTCGCCATTGTTTTTTATCTATACCAAATGTTGTTACGAAGTCAAAATAATCGGTTAAATGAAGTAGAATATGATTTCATCGCGTCAATGTTTCATCTTGCAGTGGAATTGCTTCTCTTGCTTGGAAAATAGGCATTTCCAGGAAGCTCCTTCTCCTCAGTTCGGAGAACTGAAAATCTGAAGTCATCTCTCACCGGATTTTACAGAAGGTAGGTAAAATATTTTCTGAGAAATCTGGAAAACATTTTCTGAAAAGTCTGTACTGGAAGATCTGGAGAAGATTTCAAACATCTAAAAGATAGATGAAGTTTCCAGGACAATTAATGAGGAAGGAGGGCTTGGAATCTCTAATACTAACAGGACGGATAGAAGGGAAAGTGATACAGAGGAAGCAACACGAAACATACTTGATTGGCTTGAGCAAGTGGATAGCAGAGCAGTGTTTGATAGACAGATACCAAGAGATAATGGATAAGGGATGGGAGATGGAGGTCCATGACTGCCTACTTCATTTTTTTAATCGTTTCACCCCAAGCAAAGCGGTACCACCACTGATGCGCAGGGGGCTACATAAGAAAGTAAAAGTTTAGGCAGGAGGAGAGTGAAGAGAAAGACGAACCATTTACAGGGGGTGTCAGAGAAAGGGCAAGAGAAGGATGGGAACACAGGTGTGAATACAGTTGGGAAAGTAGAGACAAAGGAAAAGAACAAGATACACGGGGTGATGTGAAAAGGGCTGGAGTCAGGAGGATAAAAGATGGGAATTGACATTGCATTTAAATTCCTGGAGGTTGTAGTCGTCAGGAAAGCAAGTATACGGAAGGGAGTTCCACGGCCAGGAAGTGTGAGAAAAGAAGATGATGGAGTAGAATTGTCGGCTGAATTTGGTTGATCTAACTGTAAATGGGTGGGACCTAGTTTTCAGTCTGGTTGCACGAGTAAATTCTTGAATAGGGAGCACCAGTGACCTAAGTTCGTCGGAGCAGAAGCCATGAAAATATTTGTAGAAGAGACAGAGGGAAGTCACATCCCGCCGGTGAGAAAGTGGCTGGAGTCGAGCTACCAGGTCGGGATCTATCATATTACAGATTCTCCTTTGGAGCCTGTCGAGAACACTGAGATGAACAACAGGGGCGCCTGACCAGATATGACAACAGTATTCTATACATGGTCGAATGGTTGATTTGTACATGTTCAGGCGGAAAAAACTTCCTAGCCCGACACAGTGATCCAACCGTCCTAGCAGTGACTTTAGCTATTGACTCAGTGTAATAGTTTCACTTGAGATCGGAAGATAGTCTAATGCTGAGGAGGCGCAGTATATTGCTTTCAGTGAGACGTGCTTGGTCAATGCTTATTGAGAGTGCCTGTGATGGTTGACAGCTGTTTCGTTTTAGAAGCATTGAAATTTACAAGCCACTTCTTACCCCAGTTCAGCACTGAGTGGAGATCCATCTCAAGATCAGCAGTGGAGATATGTTTGTCCGCATTGCCTGATTTCTTATTGATACGGAAGTAAATAAACGAAATAGCATAGAATAAAAAAAACAAGAATCCGGCTATTATACCTTATTCTCACTTCGCTTCCTTCAATCCAAGCAACATTTAGTCAAGAGTTTTTCTTCATACTTGCGATCCACAAATTTGAGTCATATTCTTAAATAGCGACGTCAGACTTTCATATTGCGCGAATGACGCCTGTAGCTAGAAATTGATTTTGAATTTTTGACTGGCACTACAGAACCGCAAACAAAAAACTGTACCAATTAACAGAAACCACATCATTTAAACACATTTAACCGCATCAATAACTAAAATATATGGAATCGAAAAAAAAAATTCCACATTACTTCCAATAAAATCTTAGGAGAGAAATTCCACTTTATAAAGGAAAGCTATTTATAGGGGAGTTTTAATAGAAGTATTTTGTTTAATTTCAACTGAAAATAGTAATGCATGCTTATTAAAAAATGAATACGTATATATTCATATATTATGATTCATACCTGATTCTTACGTTATTTAGAATGAAAATCTTTCCAACATTTGATTTCTCTCAACGCATACATTCATAACTGTTTTCTTTGATTTTATTTGAAAAGAACGTGTTGGCACAATCAGTTAAACGAACACAAGTTTTATCTTTTACATTAAATATTCATCCGTTGCTTTATCACACGTGACACGTATCTGACCAATGAAACCATACCTTAATTTAAAAATACTGTCTCTCGGATTTCACGTATCTGATGTTTGAAACTATACTTCATTTTAAAAATACCGTCGGATTTTTAAATCATTCGTACTTATTAATTCGTCTTTATTCAATCTCTGAAGAAGCTTGTTATAAGTGAAACATGTTAAATTAATAACACTTTTTTCATTCATAATTTATTCGATTCATCTTGTTGGATTCCGGTCCATATATCCAACTCACACACACACACACACACACACACACATACCCGCACAAACACACACACACACACACACACACACACACATATATATATATATATATATATATATATATATAAATATATGAAAATAGATTTTACAAATTTATAAATCCATAGGTGCTAATTTATTTTGTGAATATTAGAAATATTCATGAAATAAATTCTCCCCGATGGATTTATAAATTTGTAAACTTTATTTTCATTGCAATATATCCTGTTAATTTCTAACAAAGAGTTTTCTCATCAGATTAAGAGCCTCCGTGGAATTAACCTTATCAATTACCAAGGATAATACTTAACTATATATATATATATATATATATATATATATATATATATATATATATAAAGTTTCCTTGAACTGGATGGCCATTTGGACGGGTAAATTTAACATTCATCTCATCAACGAAACCAACCTAAGTCTTAAATTTACCCGCCAAAAAGGCCATCTGATCTAAGAAATTTTGATTTTTTTTTATATGTAATTAATATTGGCTTTGTAAATAAGTAGATTTAATTACATTGAGCTTTCTGGCTGAATCAGAGTAAATATTTAATATATTAATAGTATTCTTTGGGATTTACTTCTGAGCCATTTATTTTATCGGATTTAGGACCTATATATATATCCGAGTGAATACGGAACGAAGAAAAAATTTTTAAAACGTCGAAAACATTAATGTAAAACAGTACTCGATATATAATAAATAGAGCTGTGAATATTTATTATAAATTATATTTTAGAATATGTACAGAATTTTATATATCCACTACAAATCGTACATTTGTTTCGACATTAAAACTACAATGTCTTCTCAGGTGGTGTGGACAGGAATGGAAAGCCTCTTTTCTTATATTTGGTGAATTGCGTGTGGGATATTGGTGGGGGTTAGTGATAAGGGAATAAGTCTTGTGAGTTGTCCGTTTGAATTTTGAAGAAAGTGGTGTGGGTAGTGAATATAGTTGATTAATGAGTGTCTGGGAGTTTTGTAGACAGATTTATCAATAGCAGTTAGAATGTAAGATTTTATTATCTTGCGACTAGACTGTATCCTTTGGATTTCTTAGAGGAGCAGAGTAGGGAGGTGTAAAGAGTGGGGAGGGATGTGATTGGACTTAATGATTATTTTGTACAGAATATTGTTGTATTTAAGCAGTTTTTATAATTTCTCTAATTTTGTATATTTAACCTTAATTTTGAATTTAGGAAATCGATTTTTTCTATTAAATTTTTAATTTTAATAAGATCACATTTTGTGGTAAGATTTAATGTAAGAGGTAAAATGAAATGTTAAGAATTTTAAGTAATAGGTAAATAGGTAATAGGTGTGTTAGTATTTAAGGAAATAGGTAAATAGGTTATAGGTGTGTTATTATTTAAGGTAATAGGTAAATAGGTAATAGGTGTGTTAGTATTTAAGGTAAGAGGTAAATAGGTAATAGGTGTGTTAGTATTTAAGGTAAGAGGTAAATAGGTAATAGGTGTGTTAGTATTTAAGGTAAGAGGTAAATAGGTAATAGGTGTGTTAGTATTTAAGGTAAGAGGTAAATAGGTAATAGGTGTGTTAGTATTTAAGGTAAGAGGTAAATAGGTAATAGGTGTGTTAGTATTTAAGGTAAGAGGTAAATAGGTAATAGGTGTGTTAGTATTTAAGGAAATAGGTAAATAGGTAATAGGTGTGTTAGTATTTAAGGAAATAGGTAAATAGGTAATAGGTGTGTTAGTATTTAAGGAAATAGGTAAATAGGTAATAGGTGTGTTAGTATTTAAGGAAATAGGTAAATAGGTAATAGGTGTGTTAGTATTTAAGGAAATAGGTAAATAGGTAATAGGTGTGTTAGTATTTAAGGAAATAGGTAAATAGGTAATAGGTGCGTTAGTATTTAAGGTAATAGGTAAATAGGTAATAGGTGTGTTAGTATTTAAGGAAATAGGTAAATAGGTTATAGGTGTGTTAGTATTTAAGGAAATAGGTAAATAGGTAATAGGTGTGTTAGTATTTAAGGTAATAGGTAAATAGGTAATAGGTGTGTTAGTATTTAAGGTAAGAGGTAAATAGGTAATAGGTGTGTTAGTATTTAAGGTAAGAGGTAAATAGGTAATAGGTGTGTTAGTATTTAAGGTAAGAGGTAAATAGGTAATAGGTGTGTTAGTATTTAAGGAAATAGGTAAATAGGTAATAGGTGTGTTAGTATTTAAGGTAAGAGGTAAATAGGTAATAGGTGTGTTAGTATTTAAGGTAAGAGGTAAATAGGTAATAGGTGTGTTAGTATTTAAGGTAAGAGGTAAATAGGTAATAGGTGTGTTAGTATTTAAGGTAAGAGGTAAATAGGTAATAGGTGTGTTAGTATTTAAGGTAAGAGGTAAATAGGTAATAGGTGTGTTAGTATTTAAGGAAATAGGTAAATAGGTAATAGGTGTGTTAGTATTTAAGGAAATAGGTAAATAGGTAATAGGTGTGTTAGTATTTAAGGAAATAGGTAAATAGGTAATAGGTGTGTTAGTATTTAAGGAAATAGGTAAATAGGTAATAGGTGCGTTAGTATTTAAGGTAATAGGTAAATAGGTAATAGGTGTGTTAGTATTTAAGGAAATAGGTAAATAGGTTATAGGTGTGTTAGTATTTAAGGAAATAGGTAAATAGGTAATAGGTGTGTTAGTATTTAAGGTAATAGGTAAATAGGTAATAGGTGTGTTAGTATTTAAGGTAAGAGGTAAATAGGTAATAGGTGTGTTAGTATTTAAGGTAAGAGGTAAATAGGTAATAGGTGTGTTAGTATTTAAGGTAAGAGGTAAATAGGTAATAGGTGTGTTAGTATTTAAGGTAAGAGGTAAATAGGTAATAGGTGTGTTAGTATTTAAGGTAAGAGGTAAATAGGTAATAGGTGTGTTAGTATTTAAGGTAAGAGGTAAATAGGTAATAGGTGTGTTAGTATTTAAGGTAAGAGGTAAATAGGTAATAGGTGTGTTAGTATTTAAGGTAAGAGGTAAATAGGTAATAGGTGTGTTAGTATTTAAGGTAAGAGGTAAATAGGTAATAGGTGTGTTAGTATTTAAGGTAAGAGGTAAATAGGTAATAGGTGTGTTAGTATTTAAGGTAAGAGGTAAATAGGTAATAGGTGTGTTAGTATTTAAGGAAATAGGTAAATAGGTAATAGGTGTGTTAGTATTTAAGGAAATAGGTAAATAGGTAATAGGTGTGTTAGTATTTAAGGAAATAGGTAAATAGGTAATAGGTGCGTTAGTATTTAAGGTAATAGGTAAATAGGTAATAGGTGTGTTAGTATTTAAGGAAATAGGTAAATAGGTTATAGGTGTGTTAGTATTTAAGGAAATAGGTAAATAGGTAATAGGTGTGTTAGTATTTAAGGTAATAGGTAAATAGGTAATAGGTGTGTTAGTATTTAAGGTAAGAGGTAAATAGGTAATAGGTGTGTTAGTATTTAAGGTAAGAGGTAAATAGGTAATAGGTGTGTTAGTATTTAAGGTAAGAGGTAAATAGGTAATAGGTGTGTTAGTATTTAAGGTAAGAGGTAAATAGGTAATAGGTGTGTTAGTATTTAAGGTAAGAGGTAAATAGGTAATAGGTGTGTTAGTATTTAAGGTAAGAGGTAAATAGGTAATAGGTGTGTTAGTATTTAAGGTAAGAGGTAAATAGGTAATAGGTGTGTTAGTATTTAAGGTAAGAGGTAAATAGGTAATAGGTGTGTTAGTATTTAAGGAAATAGGTAAATAGGTAATAGGTGTGTTAGTATTTAAGGAAATAGGTAAATAGGTAATAGGTGTGTTAGTATTTAAGGAAATAGGTAAATAGGTAATAGGTGTGTTAGTATTTAAGGAAATAGGTAAATAGGTAATAGGTGTGTTAGTATTTAAGGAAATAGGTAAATAGGTAATAGGTGTGTTAGTATTTAAGGAAATAGGTAAATAGGTAATAGGTGCGTTAGTATTTAAGGTAATAGGTAAATAGGTAATAGGTGTGTTAGTATTTAAGGAAATAGGTAAATAGGTAATAGGTGTGTTAGTATTTAAGGTAATAGGTAAATAGGTAATAGGTGTGTTAGTATTGAAGGTAATAGGTAAATTTCAATGTGTGTATTTAAGAACAGTTTTTATAATTAATCTAATTTTGTATATTTAACCTTAATTTAGAATTTAGGGAATCGATTTTTTCTATAGTATTTTTAATTTAAAAAAAAATTCTTTTAAAAATTAGATCACAGTTTGTGGTGTATGTAAGAGTGTTGTTAGTACAATGAAGGTGTATCATTTCTTGGGGGTCCCAGCTCTGGTTTTTTGCAGTATTTCTTAGCATGATTGTAAGGTTAGTTCTTTAATATGCTTGCAGTTTACTGTGGTTTCATGCCTCTGGTTTAAAAGCTTGTTGCTATTCATATATTTAATGATTTCAATTTTTTTCTTGAAGACAAAGAAAACATGGTTCCTTTATAGATTTAGCTGTTCTTGGTTATTTGAGGATTTTCCATTTCCGTAACAAACTGTTTTTTTATGGGGCAGGATTGTTATCCCTGTGCCCAACCCCCGAACCTGGAGGAAGGTTATTTTCTAAGCGTAGCTTTGACGTGACACACGGCCGAAAGTAGGGGGTACCCAGAGAAGATCGAACTCAGTACTCAGTTATAATTATTCTAGCGGAACGTGCTTGCTAACCATTACACGACGCCGAGATGCCTATATATATATATATATATATATATATATATATATATATATAATATTTGGTTAATAATCCCAATGTATTCTAGTAATATTAGGTCAAATATTAAAACTCATCCAAGAGAGAGCTTGATGTACATTTAATATATAGTTCTTAGTCTCAGCCATGATACCATTTACTCAGAGGACATATTTAGCCTTCAAAATTCAGTTTACGATAAAAAAAACTTATTTGATATCGATACCAGGAAATCACAATTTGACTTACATCCATTTTTTTTTCTTTCAGTATACGGTTTCGCTTTAACTGGAAACAACTATTGCTTTTTAGTCTTTCGTGCCAATTTCCAAAGAGTCTGAGCTCCAGCACCATGGATTAGTTTTAAAGCTTTCTTTACACACGAGCAACCCCGGGCTATACTGCTAGTATATATATATATATATATATATATATATATATATATATATATAAAATTTAGGTTTGGTATATTAGGGTTTCGGTTATATGTAGGAATTCTGAGTAAAGACCGGCCATGTTTGTTTTTTTTTGTTCTCTCTTTCTCCCTTGCTAACTGGACACATGGCTTTGAGGTGTTCCCCCCTCTCCCACTCCAATGTATTCTGCCCTCACACTACTCTCTGTTACTGCTTACTTAGAGGCAACTTAAACTTTCCAGAACTGAATGGAGAAAACAAAATGAAGATAATTTTTGAAATTTTCTTAACTTTTTTCTGTCAGTCAGCCTGCAACTACACCTCCTATCACACTAACTCCCAATTATTCTCAGAACACTCTCATCTACCCAACCCTCATTCTCGGTATCCTTACCCACCTATCACCCACCCTCTGACATTTCCTATATTTAACCATTCTCGGTATCCCTACTCGCCTATCACCCACCCTCTGACATTTCCTATATTTAATCATCCTTCCTCCACTCTATGTAGCCCCCTGCGCAGTAGTGGCAGTGACATGCCTTGCTCGGGGTGAAACGCTTATAAAAAAATATATATATATATATATATATATATATATATATATATATATGTATATATATATGTTGATCATCAGTTGATGAACGCGTTGGCGAAGAAATGCTTTCCTTTTGTTATTCTTCATATATATATATATATATATATATAGAAGCTGCATTGTTCAACACCAGTCAGACATATAGTGAAGAAATTCTAGTGTACCGACAATAAAAGTGAGTAAAGAAAACGAAGGTTAGTTTGGAAAAGGTCAAGAAGAGGAAAGAGGGAGATTAATAACACACTAAACATTGAAATGAAGCGAAAAATCTTGTCCAAGAGGAATAAACATAAGAGTATCACATGTCTAAATTTAAATCCTAACCGGTATTTTCAAAAATAAGCTAAAAATATAACGATTAAATTGGAAAGAAAAGAATAGTTAAGATCTTTTTTTAAGAGAGTTTAAATCTTCTTTTATGACGACACTTACTAATTAACTCATTAGGTTGGTTAAGAAGTAAATTTAGATTATATTTTAATATCCGAATTTTTTTTACTAAACAGGTTACATTTATCATACAGACTAGTGGAAGTACTTGCTGAGTCTATTAACTTCCAAAATATCTGTGGGATTAGGCCTTCTTCCTTCAGTTCACATTAGAAACTGAAGAAAGCGGGCCTGAACCCACAGATAGATTAGAACGTTAGAAATTAGGTGAACACATATTAGACTTTGATCCGAGCTCGATGACCAGGGAATTATAAAAAGAGTAACGCGAGTAACACTGGCTGCAAAGCGAGAGCTGGATAATGAAATCTGGTATCCATTTTTTATTTATATATATATAATAATTTCACCCCAATCAAGGCAAGACCGCAACTCGTGTGCAAGAAGGAAGGTTACAGTGGGAGAAAAAACTGGGTACAGTGAATAACGAAAAAAATGTGACAATTGGATGAAATTTAATGATGTGGATTGGTTTTTGAGAGGTAGATGATAGTAACTGACGTTGGATTAAAAAATTTGGAGATTGTCCTTCAATATAGTAGCGAATAATGAAGAATCTCATCAAAGATGAAGGATAGACACGAAGCAACCGAGATGTGGTTCTACAGAAGAATGCTGAGAATATCACATTATTTTTGAGAAATTTTTGTCACGAAAATGTGTGTAATTCGTAACAAAAATGTCTTATAAATAATACCGCCTGTGAATATATATATATATATATATATATATATATATATATATATATATATACGCTCTCATACCCTGATTGAGGACTCTGGAAGAATGGTAGACTTTGAAAAACAGTAGCTACTCTAGCATCGACGCATCGCTCATTCAGTAATGAATTGGAGCGCTCTGGCTATTGGCGTATGATACATCATACGCTAAAAGTCTAGCTCCTTCTACCGAGTGCCCATAGCTCAGAGTTAGAATCGCCGACTGACGCCAATTCGGTCGGGTTTCAATCCTGGGTTAAAAGCAATCGGATGAGCTGTGATACAGCGAAACAGATTTCTGTCTCCGGAGGAATATATATATATATATATATATATATATATATATATATATATATATATAAAATATGCTGTTTGATTAAAAACAATATCTACTCATATACGGCTATCGATTAAAAATAATGGTCAAATTAAATATGTCGGTTGTCAATTCCATTTCTTTAATCTCTGGAATTTTCCTTAATACGCACACACACACACACACACACACACACACAATCACACAAATATATATATTTACTTTTCGTCATCTATATGCATCTATATTTCAGGTGCTAAGTATAGACTGGCCGTTACTTGAATGTTAATATAATATCTGGTTAACGCATTGCTGGCGCTGTCCATATATTATTAATTTTTAAAAATATATTTATTGTATTTAAATTAGACGAGATTTATATTGCAGAATTAACATTATTCGGACGATTGTCCTCATCTTTTTGCCATTTGTACGACGTTTCGACCGTTGTACGCTCCAGTCTTCTTCAGGACACTAGTGAATATAGATTTTGGTTAGTTCCTGTGAATTGCTCCAAAAGGTTGTGAGCTTAATACCAGGGTACAACAATGGCGAACAAGGAACTTACAAGGTTAGAGGGAGATAACTCATGACTGCCAGAAGAGGAACTACTACGCAAGGAATGAAGTTCATATATCTCAGTGATTGTAATAAAAGGCTCGGTTGGAAATTCCTTGCACCCGAAGAAGGCCGGAGCGTACAACGGCCGAAACGTCGTACAAATGGCAACAGAGACGAGGACAGTAGTCCGAATAATGTAAATACTGTAAACACTACCCCATTTCAGAAATATAGACAGAGATTTATATTGTCCATGTAATATAATTTTTCATCGAATATTTCAGTGTGTTTGAGTGTCAATCTGAGAATAGTGTAGAGAAATCGGAAAGAATTGGAAGAATCTAATGGTGATTACGAAGGGGTTTTTAATTATCACGACTAATGGCAAACGTATGCCTACATTCATCTCACCACAGGGTCAAAAGGGTGGCTGATGGAAGACGCCATATCTAACAATAGGACTCTACGCCATACCACACAAGCAATAGAACGCAGATAATTTCTACGACTGCATTAACCCTTACATCTGGTAACCTAACATCTGCAACTTACATCTGGTAACCTTACATCTGCAACTTACATCTGGTAACCTTACATCTGCAACTTACATCTGGTAACCTTACATCTGCAACCAACTTGATTAAGCGAGTTAAGCGATAGGCCAACAAAATTCTTTGTAAAGGCAAAGGAAGAATTATGGCAAAATTAACCAATTTAAACAAGGAGACCATCTAGAAGAACTACAGGAGATTCTGAATTCGGATTTATTATATTATATTACAGTTTGTAAAAGTCAGATCGAAACACTGAAAAATAAAGATATCAGTGTAAATAATTACAATACCTCATCTGAGAAATATAGACAGATATTGAAGGTGAACATGGCAACAAAGATGAGGACAACAGTCTGAACAATGTAAATAGTGTAAATAATTATAATACCTCATCTCAGAAATATAGACAGATATTGAAGGTGAACATGGCAACAAAGATGAGGACAACAGTCTGAACAATGTAAATAGTGTAAATAATTATAATACCTCATCTGAGAAATATAGACAGATATTGAAGGTGAACATGGCAACAAAGATGAGGACAACAGTCTGAACAATGTAAATAGTGTAAATAATTATAATACCTCATCTCAGAAATATAGACAGATATTGAAGGTGAATATGGCAACAAAGATGAGGACAACAGTCCAAACAATGTAAATAGTGTAAATAATTACAATACCTCATCTCAGAAATATAGACAGATATTGAAGGTGTATATGGCAACAAAGATGAGGACAACAGTCCGAAAAAAGTAAATAGTGTAAATAATTACAATACCTCATCTGAGAAATATAGACAGATATTGAAGGTGAATATGGCAACAAAGATGAGGACAACAGTCCAAATAATGTAAATAGTGTAAATAATTACAATACCTCATCTCAGAAATATAGGCAGATATTGGAGGTGAATATGGCAACAAAGATGAGGACAACAGTCCGAACAATGTAAATAGTGTAAATAATTACAATACCTCATCTGAGAAATATAGACAGATATTAAAGGTGAATATGGCAACAAAGATGAGGACAACAGTCCAAACAATGTAAATAGTGTAAATAATTACAATATATAATCTCAGAAATATAGACAGATATTGATGGTAAATATGGCAACAAAGATGAGGACAACAGTAAATAAAGTTTATTCATTTATGCATAACAGTTTGTGTGTTTTTTTTTTGGTGTTTTTTTTGTTGATTTTTTTCTAACTTCATGGTTCTTCTATTGTCGAGATAACGAATTACAGTTTTCGAATTTAAAATTCAAATTCTACAAAGGTAATTGCGTTTTACATATTCCTTTTCAATTTGGATTTTTTGTGATTTTCATGCATAAACACTTATTTTTTTTTATGGCTTTTGTAATTAACTACTTCAGATTTTGAAATGATGCCATTTTGAAATGATGCCATTTTCTGCATTGAACGTGGCAACCACCTGAGCATTCACTTTGGTTGTAAAGGGATGTAAGTCAAGTTTTCATTTTTTAATTTTGAAAATCTCTCATAGAATTAATAATCCCACGATATACTGTAACATAGCACAAACGACTAACAATATATTTAATCCTAAAGGTGGACTCTCTGTGGGTGGAGAAGGCAATTATTACTTTTCTCAAAGTTGTTTATGTGTGGCAGAGTATAACGAATCCAACCGGAATTGGAACTCGCCTCTCCAATTAGCAATTTTGGGCCGTTATTCATTACACCACCCGAACATCGAATTTCCGTTTGATTCATTATATTCATGAGGGCTTATCTACACATAAATCTACCACTTCCCTTCTAGCTATGGGTTAATTAGTAAGACTTATATCACCAAACTATTAGTATCGCCCCAAAATATAAATTCTTGCGATCTAAAAATATTTTCTGGCTTTAAATAACCTGCAAAGGGTTGATAAGCCCTAGAAAACAAATCAATCAATCGATGCTTATTACACCAAGATGTCTTTTAGGTTTATTTACATGCTATACATATAAATGTGTAGAACCTACCGTGTCCACAAGGTGAGGGATAATTTTATATGTTGATCGCAATATAGAATTGATCCCCCAGATGATAATTTCTGGATTGATTGTCAAATTCTGATTAGGTATGAATCTACCTTGTCTCACCCCCACCCCGCTATGGGCTAATTAGTAAGACTTGTATTAATAAACCATTCGTATTTTTTAAGTCTTATAATCAAACATATTTTTTTAGATTCAAAAACCTGCAAAGGTTTGATAAGCCGTTAAAAAACAAATCCATCAAGTAAAACCATGCCAGCCTCTATTTCTAGGCATATGGTTTCATCTGAATTTGGTTCACCAAGACAAATCTCCAATATTTTTTGCATGTCGAGCCTGGACACTACCTAAATGGCTGATCGATTGGAAATACTAGGTGTTATTTTTCTTTAAGACAAAGATGGCAGTGTACAACGCCTGTGTCCTCAGTACACTGCTATATGGCAGTGAGACATGGACCACGTACGCCAAGCAAAAGAGGTGTCAGAACACCTTTCACGTGAGAAGTATCCGACGTATATTAGGAATCTCATGGCAAGACAAAATGTCCAACACTGAGGTCCTGTCTCGAGCCGGTCTGCTTACCATGTTCCCACTCCTTAAACAGCGCAGGCTCCACTGGCTAGGTCATGTCCACCGCATGCCATTCCAAAAGACCTTCTGTATGGAGAGCTGGCCTCTGGATGAAGACCCACTAGGCGGCCACAACTGCGGTATCGTGACATCATAAAACGTGATATAAAAGCTGTGGGCATCAGCACGGAAGTCATGGGAGTGCGCAGCAGTCAGCTGGTTCAAATGGAGAGGAACCCTGGCCCAACAACTCAAATCAAGAAAAGAATAACTAACACAAGTCGCCATGGAGAGGGGGGTTCGCAGAATGCAAAATGACAGCTCCGACAGACCAGAAACAAAACATAAATGCAGCTCTGCAACAAAGGATCTCACTCCCGCGTCGGTTTCTATAGTCACAAATGTCGATGCTCCAGCCAATCAGACAACTAAGACGCTACCCATGGTCAACCCCGACTGACGGGAGCCTATTAACTAACTATTGTTTTTCGAAATGAAAATAACATTGACATTTCATTTTAAAAGATATAATCACCAAAATAAAACAAAATATCTTGACATGCTAAAAAAGTAAATTTATTACATTAAAATCGTCATTAGTTTCAACCACGGACTGCAGACGGCTTCAGAATCTCCTGCAACTTTTCCAGACGGTCTCCTTTGCTAAGCTTGTGCACGCTGCCATAATCCTTGTCTTCAGTTCACCCTTTGTCTTATAAGGAATTTTGTAGGTTTCTTACTCAGCTGGCCATACTAGGCAGAAAACAGAATAAAATGCAAACAACGCGCATGCGCGAAAATAAAAATATAAAATGGTGACAATTTACCCATGGCACTATAAAAATGGCGACAATTTACCCATGGCACTATATATATATTTATATATGAATATATATGAATCTAACCTAGAGCCAACGGACCTACCTAGGTTTCACCTAACAGCTTCTCAGGGCAAGTTGTTTTTTTTTGTTTCGACGAGTACTTTGACTAATGTTCAAGTACCTAGTTCGTTTCTTTTGTTTCCATTTTTCCCCTCCGCGTTTATACTCGGTGGGTTTTTCGGGGCGGGTTTAAAAATAAACTTATATATATATATATATATATATATATATATATATATATATATATATATATATTTAAACCCATCTCGAAAAACCCATGGAATGATGCCTTGCTTGGGGTGAAATGATTAAAAAAATATATAGGTATATGCATATATATATATACCGTAAAGAGGGAAAGGTAAAGAGGAGGAGTGGTTAGGTGTAGGAAATATCAGAATGAAGGTGATAGATGGGTAAGGATACCGAGGATGAGGGATGGGCAGATGGGAAGAGTGCTTCAAAGAATGGGAGCGAGTTAATGTGTTAGGAGGTGTCTATTGACCTTACATTTAAACTCCTGAAGATTGTAGCCGTCGGGGAAGCAATCATGTGGAAGGGAATTCCACAGTCGGGTAGTGCGAGAAAAGAAACTGTTGGAGTAGAAGTTACGGTTGCATTTTATTGGTTTCACTGTAAAAGGGTGGGATCTAGTTGCTAATCTAGTTTCTCGTGCAAATCCATATCTAGGGGGCAGCAGTGATCCCAGTTCATTGGAGCAGAAACAGTGAAAGTATTTATAGAAGAGACACAGGGAAGCCACGTCGCGCCGGTGGGAGAGAGACTGCAGGCGGTCTGCCAAGTTGGTATCGATCACATTACAGACCCTCCGCTGTACCTTGTCGAGAAGCCCGAGAAGAATAGCAGGAGCACCCGACCAGATATGGCAGCAGTATTCAATGAACGGGTGGATGGTAGATTTATAAATGTGCAAGATAGTTTCAGGGCCCTGCACAGAGAACCGACTTTCATAGTAGCGGATTTAGCAATGGATTCGATAAAGTCATTCCATTTGAGGTCCGCTGTAAGTGTGAGACCAAGGAGGCGTAGTGTTTTACTCTCTGGGAGTCAAGCCTGGTTCATGCTAATGAGAGGTATGTGCGATTGTTTATGATGGTTAATTGATAGTAGCTTTGTTTTAGAAGCATTAAAGCTTACGAGCCATTTCTTACCCCAGTCCACTACGGATTGGAGGTCCTTTTTAAGTTCAGCTGCAAGGTTAGCTTTGTCGCCTGCACCAGATTTTTGGTCGAGGCGAGAGTAAACTGTGGTGTCATCGGCGTACATACCTACTTGGGATATTATGGAATCAGGGAGATCATTAATGTATATCAGAAAGAGCGTAGGAACTAGGATAGAGGCTTGAGAGACACCTGCGTTCGTATGGTAGTTCTGGGAAGCATGTCCGTTTAATACCACCTTCATTGTGCGGTTAGAGAGGAATAGAAGGCCAGCATGCCAAACTCTGCCGAACGCTTTAGAAATAGCCAAGGCAACGGTTCGGGCTTCACCATTCCTGTCGAGTGCCTGATATATGTACTCGGTGATGGTCGTTAGCATATCAGCAGTGGTCCTGGTGAAGCGGAAGACATAGTGCTTGTCCGAGAGGAGCATGTGTGCTGTGAGATGCTGAACCACCTCGGCGTTGATAATGGCTTCGAACACTTTGCCAAAGATCGGAAGAAGGCTGATAGGTCGGTAATTTGCGTCGTCCGAGGGTTCTCCAGTGTTTTTAAATATAGGAACTACAGAGGAAGATTTCCAACACGCGGGAAAGCAGGAAGCAGATAGGCAGAAGTTGTAGAGCTTAGAAAGTACGGAGGAAAGTTCGGGGGCACATTTCTTTAAGACTATAATTGGGATTCCGTCACCACCGCTCGCTTTGTGAGGGTCAAGTTTTAAGATTATCTTAGAGACAAGCGAGGGTGTAATATGGACCTCATTCAGTTGAAAATCAGTTCTAGGTGGGAAGTCGGGTGTAGAAACTCCAGACGAGTCCAGTCTCGAATTGTTCGAGAATCTGCGGGCAAAGCATTCAGCCTTGTCCGCTGGGGAGGTGAGGACCTCAAATTTGTTTATTAGTGGGGGTATTGTGGACTTGCTCTTGTTGAGTACTCTTTTACAGAGTCGCCAGTAGTCTTTGGTGCCGAACTTAAACGATGCTATGCGTTGCTTCATTCTGGCAGAAAATAACATCTTAGCTTCATTAAGTATCTTTTTACACTTATTACGAGCTGAAGCGAAAAGGCGTCTGTTTCGGTCCGACGCGTAGCTACGATAGAGTCGGAAGAAATGATTCCGGTGGACAATGGCGGCCGAGCAAGCGGGCGAGAACCATGGAGACGAATGAGATTTAAGCTGAAATTTCCTGGCAGGGATGAAAGCATTGATGCCAGCCTTAACCCAGGAGGAGACCTCGGATGCACATTCTTCGATGGGAAGACTAAAAACGTTGTTCCATGAGACGTCACAGAGGAAGTCTCGGAACGAATCCCAGTCTGCTCTTTGGTAGCAGTAGGATATTCTACTTGTCTGGGTTTCTTGGGTTGGGTGGGAGTGGAATGAAATGTTGACGGAAACTACGGTATGGTCAGAGTTACCGAGTGAGCAGAGTTGTCTGGTGGTGCAAGAGTCTGGGATGGAAGTGAAGCAGAGGTCTAGCAATGAGTCCCTTCCGTTAGGGTTGTCTGAGAAACGCGTGGGGAAGTTCACCACTTGTGTAAGGGATTGGGTGATTGAAAAATTCAAGGTGTGGACACCAGCAGGGTCTGTGACAGAGTTCTCCAGCCACTTGGTGTGGTAGGCGTTAAAGTCACCAAACACGAATAAATTTAATTAATTATAATGATCGTTTATAATTTATGCACTAATATTACATGACAATTATTTTATTAAAATTAATTACCCACACAATATTTATTTGGTGTTCTTTACTCCAATATAAACATTACTACACTATAATTACTTTATTCAAATTTCAATCTAAACAATTTAGCTCTTTTTACCAAATACACTTGTAAAAAAATAAATTAACAAAAAATCTGACCTGCCTTTTTTTTTTAATCATATCACCCGGACAAAAGGCGGTAACGCCACTGAAGCGCAGGGGGCTACGTAGGAATGAAAAGATTGGAAAAGAGAAAGCCGAAAACCACATCCTAAACAAGGAACAAGGGTTGAGCTTCACCTGTTCAGTAGACATGGGAGGAGTGTGAACCGGGCGATAGTTTAGTCTATCTACTCCAATTGAAAAAAAAGAAAAGAATGAAAAGATTGGAAAAGAGAAAGCCGGAAACCACATCCTAAACAAGGAACAAGGGTTGAGCTTCACCTGTTCAATAGACATGGGAGGAGTGTGAACCGGGCGATAGTTTAGTCTATCTGCTCCAACTGAAAAAAAAAGAAAAGAGTGAAAAGATTGGAAAAGAGAAAGGAGGAAACCACATCCTAAACAAGGAACAAGGGATGAGCCTCTTCACCTGTTCAATAGAGGTGGGAGGAGTGTGAACCGGACGATAGTTTAGTCTATCTACTCCAATTGAAAAAAAAAGAAAAGAGTGAAAAGATTGGAAAAGAGAAAGCCGGAAACCACATCCTACACAAGGAACAAGGGATGAGCTTCTTCACCTATTCAATAGACGTGGGAGAAGTGTGAACCGGGCGATAGTTTAGTCTATCTACTCCAATTGAAAAAAAAAAAAGAAAAGAGTGAAAAGATTGGAAAAGAGAAAGGAGGAAACCACATCCTAAACAAGGAACAAGGGATGAGCCTCTTCACCTGTTCAATAGACGTGGGAGGAGTGTGAACTGGGCGATATTTTAGTCTATCTACTCCAATTGAGAAAAAAAAAAAGAAAAGAGTGAAAGGATTGGAAAAGAGAAAGCTGGAAACCACATCCTAAACAAGGAACAAGGGATGAGCCTCTTCACCAGTTTAATAGACATGGGAGGAGTGTGAACCGGGCGATAGTTTAGTCTATCTACTCCAATTGAAAAAAAAGAAAAGAATGAAAAGATTGGAAAAGAGAAAGGAGGAAACCACATCCTAAACAAGGAACAAGGGATGAGCCTCTTCACCTGTTCAATAGACGTGGGAGGAGTGTGAACCGGGCGATAGTTTAGTCTATCTACTCCAATTGAAAAAAAAAAGAAAAGAGTGAAAAGATTGGAAAAGAGAAAGCCGGAAACCACATCCTAAACAAGGAACAAGAGATGAGCCTCTTCACCTGATAAAAAAACAATGTCTACACTTTTTAATATTATGTTTCTAGTGTGTATCTTCCCCAGACAAATAAGAAGTGTCATCAGTTCACTTCATGCGACCTAAATGTTCAACTTCATATTTCAACCTAATTCTCACTTTTCATTGAGTAATACAGACGCACTCATAGTCATATTGTTTAACTTCCTCCAACCACCTCTCTTTAACTTTCTGAATAACCATGAATTCATTTGATATTTTCTAAAATAAATTATTTTCACCATTTGTTTTAAAATATCACCTGAAGAAGAAAGATAATGTTCTGAAACATTACATTTTTGAGTAGTAATATGATGCTTTCGTAAAGCATTTTAATAACAAAATTACAATATCAAACTCTACACAGTATTGAGCAATTTTTGTAAAAGCAAATGCAACGAACAGTAGATTTTTAATATATCTGTTCTTTTACTTCCTTATGATATATATATATATAAAATAGGTATAAAAGGCATAGGCAAATGTCGCATGCAATTCGAACGTAATCGGTTTTAAATAGCGTTCCTAATCTAATTACATTCTGCGCATATTTTCTTAGGTTCTCTTAATTTCCATTCAATTTAATATCGCATGCCTATTCTATTCTCTTTAAAGTAAATCGTTTGGCTTTAAATGCATGCCCTGAAGATCAGGGCGTAGCGTAAGAGTGTCAAATGTTTCTGCGCAATAAGGAAATGAAAATTGCACAAAAAGAAATACATTTAACCAAAGATGCTAACCAAATAGGAAATAATGAGAAAAAATGTAGATACAGTGAAAATGAAGAAAAGGGACATAAAATACTACATCGCTATAAACGGAAGTAGCTAGCAAACAAAATGGCGGAACGGAAGTGATGTCAAAGCCAGATCATACGTTGCTTTAATAGACCGACATTCTTCTTTGCTGCTTCGACTTCCAGTCTATATTTTAAAAATGTTATTTATTTGTATTCTCATGACTATGTACTGCGCTGTGACGATTCTGCGGGTGAAGATGAATATCACATATGACAAAGTGATTGTCAGAGGAAGCGAAAGATTGCAGATAAATATAATTTCAAAGGAGCGTGATATTATCAATATAGTCTGGGGGGTCTGTGCAGTAAATTAGTTGCGATAAAAGAAACAAAAAACGACACTGAAGAAAATCAATTCAAATTGAGAGGTTGTTGTCTTTTTATTACCAGCCACAGACTTAGAAAAATATTCAAGGTATTTTAGAGTAAAATACATATGAAAAAATCGAGGTTGAGAATTTAAAAACCTCTCTTTAGCAATCATTCATATCTATTTATCGTTGCCTGTTATTAGTCCGTCACAGTTTGCACATATCTATCTATCTATCTATCTATCTATCTATCTATCTATCTATCTATCTATCTATCTCATTCTGTTCATCTATCTATCTATCTATCTATCTATCTATCTATCTATCTATCTATCTCATTCTGTTCACATCTATCTATCTATCTATCTATCTATCTATCTATCTATCTATTTCTGTTCACATCTATCTATCTATCTATCTATCTATTTCTGTTCACTATCTATCTATCTATCTATCTATCTATCTATCTATCTATCTATATATATATATATATATATATATATATATATATATATATATAATCTTACTGGTAACGCCATACTTTTGGCCTTGTGCCACATCGAAGCGGTGTTTGAAAATTATCTATCTATCTATCTATCTATCTATCTATCTATCTCATTCTGTACACATCTATCTATCTATCTATCTATCTATCTATCTATCTCATTCTTTTCACATCTATCTATCTATCTATCTATCTATATATATATATATATATATATATATATATATATATCCTTACTGGTAACACCATACTTTTGGCCTTGTGCCACATCTAAGCGGTGTTTGAAAATTATCTATCTATCTATCTATCTATCTATCTATCTATCTATCTATCTCATTCTGATCAAATCTATCTATCTATCTATCTATATATCTATCCATCTATCTCAGTCTGCTTATAACTATCTTAGTCTGCTCAGATATATGTACCTATGGGTCTGCTCATATCTGGCTATCTATCTTTCTCTGTCATTTCATGTCATTCTATCTAAACGTCTATCTTTTTAAACGATTATAAATCCGGAATTTATTTCGGCAATTTTTAAAGACTACAAACTTCTTCAAACCCGACAAATCAATTTAATTTCGCTCAGAATATTGAAAAAAGAATTCTGTCACATAGACAAAATAAGGTTAGAGGAAGGGTAGGCGTGTACACAGTTAAACACTGAGACACAAAATCATACCGGAAATTTAAAAAAAAAGAACATATACACCAAATCACGCATATACAAAATATTTTTCGGATAAACAGCTGTACAATAAAAACAAAAATAGAAAAATATACTTAAAAATATTTTTTTAAAATTTCCCTAACACTGTTACCTATTAAAAATCATCAACGAAACAGACAAAATCAGTTACAATTGTATGGATAACATGGAGAAAATGATGATCAAACACAAAAAGAAAATAACTACAGCATAAACCAATAAACCAACTACAATAAATGCTTTTCTCGAAACAAAAACCCCTGTCCACTTAGCAACAAATGTCTATCCAATAATATAATATATAAAGCTACCATGACAAATAATATTAACATAGAAGAAAAAATTGCACACGAGTCAGAGAGACAACCTGTAACTAAAGATTTACCAATCATAAATCGTCATTCAAAACAGAAAGATACATAAACAACACAGTTTATCAAAACGAATAAACCCCACCAAAAAATAATATCACGACCAAAATCAAATGGTAAATCATAAAAAGAGCGGCGTGACACAATAGCAATAGCCGAAATTGTAAACTGTGTTTGGAGGAAAGCTTAGCAATAATCACCTTTAAAAAGCAATGAAACTACTAAACAACAAAAATAAAATAATGCGGAGATGCAGACATTCAAATAAATACATTGCCACTTAATTGCTAACACAAACAAAACAAATAAATACAATAAAAAAGCAATTCTATTTCAAACACAGTTCACCATACCTAATACTTTGTCCCCACCAATACTAAACGGAAATCCATTAGAAAAAAATAACCACAATATCAAAAATAAACAAATAGCAAATTTCCCACCGAACGCGATAAAAAAACAAAAACAATAACAAAAAAAACATGCGTAAAACTAATACATACACCTACCACAATATAAAAACTAACATGCAGTCACACTTA
>JBBBDQ010030013.1:332500-342500 GCA_037127315.1 Ascarosepion bandense
CTCTTTCCATATTTCTCTCTCTCTTCCTCTCTCACTCTCTCAATCTCATTTTCTCTCTTTCCATATTTCTCTCTCTCTTCCTCTCTCACTCTCTCAATCTCATTTTCTCTCTTTCCATATTTCTCTCTCTTCCTCTCTCACTCTCTCAATCGCATTTTCTCTCTTTCCATATTTCTCTCTCTCTTCCTCTCTCACTCTCTCAATCTCATTTTCTCTCTTTCCATATTTCTCTCTCTCTTCCTCTCTCACTCTCTCAATCTCATTTTCTCTCTTTCCATATTTCTCTCTCTCTTCCTCTCTCACTCACTCAATCTCATTTTCTCTCTTTCCATATTTCTCTCTCTCTTCCTCTCTCACTCTCTCATTTTCTCTATTTCCATATTTCTCTCCCTCTTCCTCTCTCACTCACTCAATCTCATTTTCTCTCTTTCCATATTTCTCTCTCTCTTCCTCTCTCACTCTCTCAATCTCATTTTCTCTCTTTCCATATTTCTCTCTCTCTTCCTCTCTCACTCTCTCAATCGCATTTTCTCTCTTTCCATATTTCTCTCTCTCTTCCTCTCTCACTCTCTCAATCTCATTTTCTCTCTTTCCATATTTCTCTCTCTCTTCCTCTCTCACTCTCTCAATCTCATTTTCTCTCTTTCCATATTTCTCTCTCTCTTCCTCTCTCACTCTCTCAATCTCATTTACTCTCTTTCCATATTTCTCTCTTTTTTCCTCTCTCACTCTCTCAATCGCATTTTCTCTCTCTCTCTCTCTCTTCCTCTCTCAATCGCATTTTCTCTTGCAGTCTCATTCTTAATCTCGCTCTCAATCTCAGTTTTTCTCACCATTTTAATCTCACTTTAAACCTCTTTCTGAATCTCAATCTCTCTCACCCAGTCTCTCTATCTTTCGCAATCTCAATTTCTCTCTAAACCTCTCTCTTCCTCTCACAGTCTCATTCTCTCAATGTCAATCTCTCTCAATCTCCATCTCTCTCAAAATTTCTCTCTCTCTCTCTCTCTCTCTCTCTCTAAACCACTATCTCACTCTCTCAATCCCGTTATCTCTAAATCTCCCTTTCTCTTTCTCTTTCTCTCTCTCTCTCTCTCTCTCAATCTCTCTATCTCACTCAATCTAGATTTCCGTCTTAATCTCTACCTCTCTCAATCTCAATCTCAGTATCTCTCCCTATCTTTCTCTCTCCTCTCTCTCTTCCTCTTTTTCTTTCTCTCTCTCTCCCCCTCTCCCCCCCCTCTCTCTCTCTCCCCAAAAATCCTTATATAGAAGTAGACACACACTCTGATTATTTTTTAAATGATTTTTTCAAACTGTTGCTTTTTTCTTTCCAAAAGATAAACTTTTCGCATTCCGTTTCCCAAAGGATTTGTTTTTGGCATTAATCAGGCTTTGGACATTCAGTCAGTCAGTTAAGTGCCATACGTGGTAAGTCAGTTAAGTGCCTTACGCTTGGGCGATCATGTCTCGAAAGAAACATGACTGACTGGGCAGAAGATTATCCCGCAGTAGGTTGCCATTGCTTTCTGCGGTAGACTGGTTGCCGACCAAGTCTATAGAACCCAATCTGTCCTGCTATTTAACCCATAACTGGAAGGAAGAGACGGATTAATACCTTTCCCAAGGGTATTTGCGCGTAAGTGAATACAATGGATTAAAAAATTTTCTAAATAGACATATACAGTTTCTGGCATTTTATCTTATTGCATTATATTGTCGTAAAATCCAATGATTACGTAAAAAATACTTCTTTGGAATTATTACGTTACTTGTATATTAAATATTTCATAAAAACTTCAAGATACTGTCCCCTCTGGACAAAAATATTTAATTTAATATGAGCTGTTTCTTTTGTATAGTAATGGCTTTCAGAATTTTTAATCTGTCCTTGAATTGGACGCTGTGCATTATTTTGACATTATTTCCTAATAATGACATGGCATGGCGGTCGAGGTTTTAACGACTTTTTTTTACTACTTTGCTTACATTTTGAAATGCGTCTCTTGCTATTGCAGTACGATTGAGGTGTAGAGAGCTGGTTAATGTTTCTTTTGTTCGGCCTTGTGTCAGACTTAACCGAACTCCCTACGACTTACAGGATTTTGTGTTGGTTAATATTCATCAGAAGGGTTTTCATTATCAGAAGGTTGGTCGTCGGCAGGTTGGAATATGTAGAAGAGTGAAATAATAAAATATACACTTTAAATGTAAAATAGAAATCTAAACTTATTTATAAATGGAACTTTGTGTGTGTGTGTGTGTGTGTGTGTGTGTGTGTGTGTGTGTGTGTGTGTGTGTGTGTGTGTGTCCGTTACCTATAGACTTCGAAACGGCTGAACCGATTTTCTTGAAAATTTTCACAGTTGTACTGTAATCGTCTGCGAGTGTTCTTAGCTAGGTTTTGTGTCGACCTACCCGCGATAAATATCTAAAATCAATAATCGAAAAAGTCGGGTTATAGAAGAAGAGGTCCGATTTTAATCAAATTTGATACACTCATAGACAAAGACATAAGAAACGGTATTCAGAAGTTTCAAGGTTGCAGTTCTTACAAGAGTGCAGAAAATCAATAATATATATATATAAGGCAAGATGTTTGTGTATGTCTGTTTATCTGCCTGTATGTCTGTATTTTTTAAGCCCTTTTATTTTAGTTTTTGCTTCGTTTTTGGCTCTAATTGGTATAACTGTAGTTCTTAGTCTCAGCCATGATACCATTTACTCAGTGGACTTATTTAGCCTTCAAAATTAAGTTTACGACGAAAAAAACTTATTTGATATCGATACCAGGAAATCAAAATTTGTCTTACATCCATTAATTTGTTTTTTAGTCTACTTTTTCGCTTTAACTGGAAACAACTATTGCTTTTTAGTCTTTCATGCCAACGTCCAAAGAGTCTGAGCTCCAGGACCATGGATTAGTTTTAAAGCTTTCATTACACCCGAGCAACGCCGGGCTATACTGCTAGTTTATTAAAAGAAGGAATAACAAGAGTTGTGGAAATTAATGTTCAATTATAAACCTTAGTAAGAAGTTATGAGTAGTGTTCGTATTCAATGACAAAGTTGTTTGTAGCACTAATTGTTGACATAGAGAAGGCGAAAGAGAGAGAGAGGTGGGTGACACTGTCCGGGTCACTTGAAGTTGAGAGTTACATCTTTGATGTGTGTCAGCAAATCGCCTCCTCTGAACTCACCGTGACCGGTTAGAGGCCAACCTTTAATATTCAATTCAGTCACGTAGGGTGGATCAGAAACGATTGTTTTCTTTAGCTATGGAGAAAACGTTTCTCTGACGTATTTTGAATTTTGCGATTTGATGACCAATCAGGATCCAGAGTTCGGCTGCAGGTCCGTAAAAAGAATTTGATATTTATTTATTTTTGGTTTACTTCCTGAATTTCTGCGTGAAGCCCAGATGCGCAAAAACCAGTTTTGGTCATTTGTTTTCTGAACCTCTGAGGGCAAACAGCCGGTCCCTGCTTGCTCGGTATCACCACATGCTTTCGAGTTTTCAGATAATTAGATTTCCGTACTTGTTTCATTTTGACGTTCCCAATTTGCTGCTCGCATCTCCGGCTTTCCCCTTTTGTTAGCGACCATAGATTGAGAACTAGACTTTTTTTTTTAATCGTATCACCCCGAGCAAGGCGGTAACGCCACTGATGTGCAGGGGGCTACGTAATAGTGAAAAGATTGGAAAAGAGAAAGCCGGAAACCACATCCTAAACAGGGAACAAGGATGAGCCTCTTAACCTGTTCAATAGGTGGAGTGTGAAACGGGCGATAGATAGATCTATCTACTCCAATAATTTTAGAAATGCTGACTTTAAATATATTATAGTCATTGTTCTTATTTTCTGATAGTGTCATGTATGGACCACCATACTTTCAAATAGACGTGGGTGGAGTGTGAACCGGGCGATAGATAGATCAATCTACTCCAATTGAAAAAAAGAAAGAACAAAGCGAGAAGATTGGAAAAGAGAAAGCCGAAAACCACATCCTAAACAGGGAACAAGGGATGAGCCTCTTAACCTGTTCAATAGACGTGGGTGAAGTGTGAACCGGACGATAAATAGATCTATCTACTCCATTTGCAAAAAAAAAAAAACAAAGTGAGAAGATTAGAAAAAGAAAGCCGGAAACCACATCCTAAACAGGGAACAAGGGATGAGCTTCTTAACCTGTTCAATAGACGTGGGTGGAGTGTGAACCGGAAGCTATGTGATTATTGCTATTGGAGTGATTCTGATATTCACCGAGTGTCGTAAGATTGTGTATGTGTGTCTGAGTAGCAAGCGAGTCTTGTAGATTGCCACTAAATGTCTTCTTCTTCTTCTTCAAGCCTCGTTTTGTGGTCTGCTCGTGGCGATAGACGATCCGAACAATTAAGAAGTCAGTAATCAGATCTTTTAAATTATTTCTGTTTAATTTAGACGGAAATAGGTTATCTAATTGATTTTTTTGACAGCCGTCATTTAATTTGTAACGCTGTATTCTTTTTGTAAATTTTTTCTCTTACTTCCTATCTC
This sequence comes from Ascarosepion bandense, assembly GCA_037127315.1. Classification (NCBI taxonomy): domain Eukaryota; kingdom Metazoa; phylum Mollusca; class Cephalopoda; order Sepiida; family Sepiidae; genus Ascarosepion; species Ascarosepion bandense. The sequence continues at coordinate 337,039 of JBBBDQ010030013.1, forward strand.
TGTTTTTCGTTGAGGAGAGATTTTTTTAAAGTACACTAGTGGCCATAATTATTAGACCACCCCAGTTTTTTTTAAAATCATGTATTTTGCTTCGGCCAGCCAATAAGAAGAAGAGACTAGCACGGGGAAGAGACCACACAAAAACTGGACACCAGAACAGTTCATTTGATGCATAAGTTTTTTTGTGCAGTATTAACAAAAGAACCATTCTATTTTCATTTAGAATTATCCACTTGGTAATAAATACTAGAAATAGTATGAAATGCATCATTTAAAAACAAAAACTGGGGTGTTCTGATGATTATGGCTGGTAGTGTAGTTTTAAACGGTAGTGACGACAATAAAGCCGAAGTGTTTAGCCCTGTAGTTGCCGTAGAATTATAAAGGAGAAATTTGTTAAAATAAACGAGCATGAACAAAACAGAACTAAAAACATGTCAATAATAATATTAATAATACGAGTTAGTTCTTAAATTATTCTAAGAACAACCTAGAAAGTGTTCTGGAATAATGTTAGAAGGACCTAGAATGGGTCTTGAAATACTTTCAACATTAACAAGAAAGTTCTGAAATTATTATCAGATCGACGTACAAAAGATATTGAAATATTCTCAAAAACACCCAGCAGTTCTCTTGAAATATTTTCAACATTCAATTAAAATAAATTATCTAAGAACGACCTAGAAAATGTCTTGAAATATTCACAGAACTATCTCGTAGTGGTCTTGAAATTTTCTCTACATTACCAAGAAGGGTCTTGAAATATTATCAGATCGACTGTGTAGGGGTCTTGACATTATCGACCTAGCAAGGGTTTTGAAATACTTTCAACATTACAAAGAATGGTCTGAAATTATTATTAGGTCGACCTAGAAAGGGTTTGAAATATTCGAAGAACTACCAAGTCGGGATCTTGATATATATTCAACATCACCAAGAAGAACTTTGAAGTATTATCAGATTGACCTAGGAAGGGTCTTGAAACATTGTCAGAATAGCTTTGTCAGAAATACTTTCAACAGAACTAAGAAGAGTCTTGGCATATTATCAGATCGACCTAGAAAAGATATTGAAATACTTTCTACACTACCAGAAAGGTTCATGATACATTATCAGATCGAGGTCTTGAAATACTTTCTACATTGCCAAGAAGAGTCATAAAATATTATCAGATCAACCTAGTACGGGTTTTGAAATACTTTCAACATTACAACGAAGGATCTGGAGTTATAGTCAGATCGACCTAGCAGGGGTCTTGAAATATTTTCATGATCACAAAGAAGAGATCTTGAAATATTTTCTGAACGTCCTAGAATGTATTTTGAAATATTCTCCCCATAACCATGAAGCTGTCTTGAAATATACTGATATCATCAAACAGAAACCATGATATATTTCCGGTTTTTCTAATAAAAGATCCTGAAATACTCACGTCATGACCAAAAATGGATTCTGAAACAATTTCGGCGTTTCCAAGAATGGATCTTCAAGCCTTCATTGCATTCACTTACGCGCAAATACCCTTGGGAACTTGGGAAAAATAATAATCCGTCCATTCCTTCCAGTTATGGATTAAATAGCAGGACAGACTGGGTTCTATAGCTTTGGTCGGCAACCTACTGCGGGATAATCTTCTGCCCAGTCAGTTATGTCTCTTTCGAGACATGATCGCCCAAGCGTGTATCACGTATGGCACTTAACTGACTGACTGAATATAATAGTTGGAAACATGATTAAGGCTTTTGTTGGACATAAAGTGGGGAATCAATTTTATATTGTTATGAAGTAATAAATTGATCCCCCACTAATTACTACTTACAAATATAATACATCTCTTCCTGCTCTAGCTATAAATCAAATAACAGGACAGATTGGGTTCTATAGCCTTGGTCGGCAACCAGTCTAGAAAGCAATGGCAACCTACTGCGGGATAATATTCTGCCCAGTCAGTTATGTCTCTTTCGAGACATGATCGCCCAAGCGTGTATCACGTATGGCACTTAACTGACTGACTGAATATAACAATTGGAAACATGATTAAGGCTTTACTGGGCATAAAGTGGGGGATCAATTTTATATTATTATGAAGTAATAAACTGGTCCCCCAATAATTACTACTTAAAAATATAATACATCTCTTCCTGCTCTAGCTATGAGTCAAATAACTGGACAGATTGGGTTCTATAGCCTTGGTCGGCAACCAGTCTACCGCATAAAGCAATGGCAACGTACTGCGGGATAATCTTCTGCCCAGTCAGTCATGTTTCTTTCGAGACATGATCGCCCAAGCGTGTATCACGTATGGCACTTAACTGACTGAAACAGCTGGTCAGTTCTTCTTCTGAACACTCGCTACTATAAGGAATGGCAGACGTCACAGCATCGTGATATGATTTGAGGTTGAATTATACCCGACAATAGCTTACCATGAGACTGCTGCATTTTCTTATGTATAATGCGGCTTTATTATAATACGACCCTTTGTTTTTGAAACTAAAAATAAATAATAAATTAAATCTTGAAGTATAATACAAGCCCGTATAACAAACATCTCGTAAGTATTTTTTAGCAGTATAGCCTGGCGTTGCTCAGGTGTAATGAAAGCTTTTATATATATATATATATATTATCGATTTTCTGCACTATTGTAAGATCTGCAACCTTGAAACTTATAACCCGATTTTTTCGATTATCGTTTTTCGATATTTATCGGGGGTACCTCGACACAAAACCTAACTAAGAACCCTTCGCAGACGCTTATAGTACAACTGTGTAGATTTTCAAGAAAAACAGTTCAGCCGTTTCGGAGTCCATAGGTAACGGACACACACACACACACACACACACACACACACACACACACACACACACACACACACAAATTTCCATTTATGAATAAGTTTAGATTAATATCTCACTACCATACACATAATTCACAAAAATATTTAATTTTTTACGGATGTTCAGCGATTGTGTGTTTTTTCTTTTAATTTTCGAATTTTGGAGAAAGGTGCTAACTAGACATAGTCGGTGTAGCGAATAAACAACGCCGAATTTAAACTTAAGAAACTTTATTCAACAAAATTGAATCGTTATTAATTATACTGTATTTTTACCGAGTGGTTAGTATTGAAATGAGTAGGCTGCAATTTGGTCATTATTATCACAACCGGTAATACATTTGCAGGTGTTAATTAACCTATCATACTTTTCTGTTTGATCTGAATTTATAATAATTCGATATATTAATAAAAAATAAAAAATTTAAAAAAAAGTATTGTCGTTTATTAAAAATGTAAAAAGAACACTTTATAAAAATTCAGAATATAAATAAATTTTATCTTATGTGCAAAACTGTTCTAATTTTTAGCATGTGTCTAATTTTTAAAATGTTGCTAATTTTTAAAATGTTCCTAGTTTTTAGCATGTTTCTAATATTTAGCACTAGCAGTATAGACCGGCGTTGCTCGGGTATAATGAAAGCTTTAAAACTAATCCATGATCCTGGAGCTCAGACTCTTTGGACGTTGGCACGAAAGACTAAAAAGCAATAGTTGTTTCCAGTTAAAGCGAAACCGTAGACTGAAAGAAAAATGAATGGATGTAAGTCAAATTTTGATTTCCTCGTATCGATATCAAATAAGTTTTTTTTTGTCGTGAACTGAATTTTAAAGGCTAAATAAGTCCTCTGAGTAAATGGTATCATGGCTGAGACTAAGAACTACAATTATACCTACTTAGAGCCAAACCCGAAGCAAAAACTAAAATAAAAGGGCTGAAAAAAATACAGACATACAGGTAAATAAACAGACACACACAAAAACATCTTGCCGTTTATATATATATATATATATATATATATATATATATATATATATATATATATTATCGATCTTATGCACTATCTTAAGAACTGCAACCTTGAAACTTCCGAATATCGGTTCTTATGTCTTTGTCTATGAGTGTGTCAAATTTGATTAAAATGGGACCACTCCTTCTACAACCCGATTTTTTCGATTATCGATTATAGATATTTATCGAGGGTACCTCGACACAAATCCTAGCTAATGACGCTTATAGTACAACTGTGTAAATTTTCAAGAAAATCGCTTCAGCCGTTTCGGAGTCTATAGGTAACGGACACACACACAGATAAAGTTCCATTTATAAATAAGTTTAGATGTTTCAAATTTTAAGCTTGATTCTAATTTTTAACATCTTCCTAACTTTAAACATAATTCTAATTTTAGCATGTTTCTAATTTTTAACATGTTTTGAATTTTTAACATGTACTAACAAACGGACATACAAGAAAAAGAAAAAACAGCCTCACAGCATGGGAGTATCGACCCATTTTTCAATCGAAAAAAATCTTGTTTTTTTTTTAATTTATGAAACATGACAATTCTTTTTTATTGTCTTTCTTACCGCAATTTTTCTGTCTTTGAGACAAATTAATGACATTCAATTACGCTGATTCTCAAAGCACAAATATTGTCGACGTATCAGATACATTTTGTAGACAATTGTTATCAAAACCACCTACTTCGTTTCTTTATTATCTATCACGCTAACTAGGTGTATGTGAGTTCTTGCTGTTTCAAATAAAAGGGTTTTCTTTTAAGTTCAGTAACAATTTCTGAACACGATTACTTGTATATGATCAGTCAGTCAGTTAAGTACCATACGTGATACACGCTTGGGTGATCATGTCTCAAAAGAGACATGACTGACTGGACAGAAGATTATTCCGCATTAGGTTGTCATTGCTTTCTGCGGTAGACTGGTTGCCGACCAAGGCTATAGAATCTTCTACCCAGTCAGTCATATATCTTTCGAGACATGATCGACCAAAACACTTAACTGACTGATTAACGGCTCAGATTCCCCATATTAATTGACCTTGTGTCGCATCCGCGTTGGTGGGAAGGGGATAAATCCCAGAATTATGAAGGTCAATATTTCTTTGTTGAATGATGTGTACTACTGAACGTTGACTGATATTCGCCTATGGTTAAGTACATTGATATCTGCGCGTACTGTATTATTGGAAGGAAGGAGAATCACGCCGTGTGAGAATTTCCGTCTGTTACAATCAGTGAAAGAAATGTTAGCTTTGCACAGTTCATTTGTTTCTTCTCTTTTTACGTCTTTCAAAACTAGCAAACGTATTTTCTGGCCTGATCGACTGAATTTTCACTTCTTTATATTTAATTGCTCATATATTTGATATTGGTGTCAACGTGATAATTTCACTTCAGATAAGCAACCAATTTTCCAATTATATATATATATATATATATATATATACTCATCCTCAGACAGATCTGTTTTGCTGTACCACAGCTCATCAGTACAGTTAGACATCCGATTGCTTCTAGCCAGGATTGAAATCCGACCGAATTAACATTAGTCGGCAATTCTACCTTTGGGCTATGAGCGCTCGGTTTGGGGAAGGCGAA
>JBBBDQ010030013.1:345000-370000 GCA_037127315.1 Ascarosepion bandense
TTTAAGGGAACTCTCAATTCTTGACCGTTTTTAACCTTGCCCCTTCCCACTTTACCCCAGGGCCTTCGCCATTTGGAACAAAAAAATGTCACTGATGTGACGAGGAATCTCTGTTAGAGATCCCATGTCGAAATGTGCATCCGACACCTTTGAATTTAAAAAATTTTCTCTAATTTATTTATATATATATATATATATATATATATATATATTGTAAGAAAGTTATGGAACATGTAGGTTTTAAACCCACTGCTCATGCATTTACTTTTATAAAGAGTGCTCGATACAACATAGAGCTTTATATTGTAAGGGTTTATAAAAGCATAGTATCACTATTAAAAATTTTCGGGTTTCGGAGCTACGTTTGCTTCTCATCTGGTGATGAGGTTAAATGAAAATTAAAATCCTCATTTTCATTTAACCTCATCACCAGAAGAGGAGGAAACGGGGCTCCGAAATGCGAAACTTTTTGTGTAGTGATACTATGCTTTTATAAACCATTGTAACAAACATTACAGTATATATATATATATATATATATATATATATATATATATATATATATATTGTAATAATTGTTACAATGGTTTATAAATTCATAGTATCACTGCACAAAACATTTTCGCGTTCCGAAGCTGTTTTGCGTGCTTCTCATAGGGTGAAAATATTGAAATGAAAATTAAATGGTGAAAACGGTTTATTTGTGGTGATATGATGTTTAAGTGAAAGTGGGGTTGGGAGCTTATTCTGATTCTGTTGGCCGTATTGTAGTCTTAGAGATATGGGTTAGGAGAGGTGGTTTGGTTTAAGACAGGTTCCTTGTTTATTTTGTCTGGATGTGGTGGAAGTGGTGTCGTTGTTATTGAGACCGATGTAAATGAAATTGTGGTGGGTGTTTTAGCATGGTCTAGTCATCCGTTTGTGGTCCTAGAGATGCTGCTATTGGGTAACCCATATAATAAACCGTTTTCACCGTTTAATTTTCATTTCAACCTTTTCATCCGATGAGAAGCACGCAAAACAGGGTGTGTAGAAATCATACAACAAAATTCTCAATAACATCTTGAGAATAGTGAGAATTTATTACAGGAAAGAAAAGCGAAGAATTTACAGCAAAATACTAAACAACATAGGGAAGCTTAAGAGAATTTGTGCTAGGACAGAAAAGCGAAGAAATATCAGCAAAATACTGAAAGAAAATCGGGAAGCTTAATAGAATTTCTTACAAGAAAGAAAAGCGAAGATTTTACAGCAAAATGTTCAGCAACATCAAGAATCTCAAGAGTAATTGCCACAGAAAAGACAAGAGAAGATTTTACAGCAAAATGCTCATCAAAATGCTGAAGAACATCGGGAAGTGAAGACCTTACAGCAAAATACTGAACAACATCAGGAAGTTCAAGAGAATTTATCATAGGAAGAAAAAGTGGAGCTTTACAGAAAAATGCTCATCAACATCAGAAAGCTCAAGTGAATTTGTCACAGGAAATAAAGCAAAGATTTTACAGTAAATTACTCATCAACATCGGCAAACTCAAGAGAATTTGTCACAGGAAAGAAAAGCGAAGGTTTTACAACAAATTGCTCATCAACATCGGCAGGCTCAAGAGAACTTGTCACAGGAAAGAAAAGTGAAGATTTTACAGTAAATTACTCATCAACATCGGCAAGCTCAAGAGAACTCGTCACAGGAAATAAAAACAAAGATTTTACAGAAAATTGCTCATCAACATCGGCAAGCTCAAGAAAACTCGTCACTGTAAAGTAAAGTTAAGATTTTACAGCAAATTGCTTATCAACATCGGCAAGCTCAAGAAAATTTGTCACAGGAAAGAAAAGTAAAGATTTTACAGCAAATTGCTCATCAACATCGGCAGCTCAAGAATGTGTCACAGGAAAGATGAGCGAAGATTTTACAGCAAAATGCTGATCAACATCAGGAAGCTCAGAAAAATGTGTCACAAAAAAGAATAGCGAAGATTTTAGATTAGAATTCTAATGCACGCATATGAAAACGGCAAAACCGATTGAGAAGACCTTTAACTGTTGCCAAACAACACAATATTGACACTTTTCCCCAAACAGACATCAATGTTTCCTGCCACGGTTGTATCTCCATGAAAGTACGTTTTCGAATCTGCTGCTCTCTGATCTGATGTTAATGATCTAAAAAGTGGACGGCAAGCTAATCCCAATTTTGGAACTTATTGCAAATTTGGTTAAACTGATATTCTTAATATAGCAGAAGTATCTGAAAATCACAGTCAGCAATTTATCAATGATGCTACCATTATCTCTAAATATTTTCGAACAAATATTAGACGTTTCAACAATGCTACGTCAATGTGTAGCGTCAAGGTAGATGATGCCACTATTCCTTGGGGACCTGTAACTTTTAGGGTCTAAGATCTTGTATAAAAATTAATGGGACCTCGCAGATATATTGCAACCGAACTAGCTTCATGTTTTCAAACTTATTTTTACGATCCACAAAAGAAATTCGACAACGAATAAACAGAATATTGAGAAATAACGCAGTCCAAAATAATGATGACGAATTTTATCGTACAATCCATGCTGACCAAGACAATTCTTATTTGAAATCTTTTTTGTCTGTTCAAGAACAAGTCAATCAAGGAAATGTGCAGGAAATTTGCACTTCGTTGTGGCGCAATGGATACCATCTCGAAACGCGAATTCTATTTGAATTCTTTGCATTCCTTTATACCAAAATAACCTTTGGAAAGGTGTTAATTCCTCCAGCTATGGGTTACATAGTAAAACAGATTTAGTTCTATAGATCTGGTTGGCAACCAGTCTTACACAGAAAGTAATGGCAAATTACTGCGAGATAATTTTCTGCCCAGTCAGTTATGTCTCTTTCGAGACATGATCGCCCAAACGTGTATCACGTATGGCTCTTAACTGACTGACAGATAATAACTAACAATAAATAAAATGCTTTACTATTATAAGGTTGCAATAATTTCCTGTAAACGGAAATAGGATATTGGCATTATTTATGCAACATTGCTTGACGAGACAGATGTAAAAGCCCATTTGCTGACGAGCAACGGGTACTCTACTATTTTCTTTTATAATCATTTCACCCCAAGCAAGGCATTTTACTGCCACTGTTGAGCAGGGGATTACATAGGGGAAAGTGATGAGAAAAAGGGGTTAATTATAGGGATGTCAGGAGGAGGGTAATAGACAGATGAGAATACCGGTGTAATGGGGTCGGAGTGGATGGAAAAAGAGCTTGAGAGAAAGGATACGATTTAGTGAGATAGGAGATGTCTATTGACCTTATGTATAAACTTCTGAAGATTGTAGCTGTCGGAGAAGCGAATACATGGAAGGGAATTCAACAGGCTGGAAGTGCGAGAAAAGAAGCTATTAGAGTCGAAATTGTGGTTAAATTTTATCGGTTTAACTGTAAAAGGGTGGGACCAAGTTGCTAATCTAGTAGCTCGTGTAAATTCATACATAGGGGGCATCAGTGAGCTAAGTTCAATGGAGCAGAAGCCGTGAAAGTATTTGTAGAAGAGGTACAGGGAATCCACGTCACGCCGGTGAGAGAGCGACTGCAGTAGAGGTGAGAAGTCGGTATCGATAACATTACAGATTCTCCGTGGTATTTTGTCAAACACCCCGAGGTAAATAGCCTGGGCATCGACCAGATATGGCAACAGTATTCAATACACGGGCGGATGGTAGATTTTCAGTTAAATTGTCGTAGTATAGAATGGGAATCGTGACAGAAATTCAAGTAAAAAAAAAGTACTTTGACTGTTAATTACGCTACGAAATTCATAAATTTCATGGCGTTATTTGTAATGTTTAACAAAATCTTAGACCAATAAAAAAGATTTCGAGAAATAATGCCGGTAATTTGTGCATCATCCTAATCGATAATTACCTATACTTTAGGGAACGCCCAGCAGATTTCTTCTCGGAGAACAAACCCATAAGGTAACTGTAAAACGTTAACTGTGCTGTTTACTCCCTACAATCTATTACCATCCCGAAGTTCTATTTCCATCAGCGCAAATATTTCTTCTATCTGTAAGGAGACTTTAACGACCGCTGCAGTAGGCCTGATGCCATTATTACCAGACACTGATTACAGCTTCCAATGTTAGAAAGCTAAAGCCGGAAATCGGATACACGTCCGTAACAAGAAGGAGAAATCTACAAATGAACCATTAAATAAAAAAGAATTAGAGATGACCATCTTGGTTTATGGTGTTTAAGTTTGTCGGGACAAAAATGTATCTAGTATTTTATCCGTGGCCAGTGAGAAACATCAAATATTAGGTTGTTTAATGAAGCGTGGGTGGTGTGCGGAAAAACGATAGACCAGATATGGAGATATTTGCTATTAATCGCGGTTAATTGATTGGCAGCTCTGTGATTGTCTTTATATTTCACAAATATCTTAGTTTCGTTGCCACCGATGGAAAAGCCATAATCAGATTGACTTCAAAGCGATACGGATAGAATAGTCAGTCAAGAAACGCCAAACATGGAGGTTGTCACAATCAGATAGATAGATAGATATGAATAGGATGAGATAGATAGATAGATAGATAGATAGATAGATAGATAGATAGATAGATAGATAGATATGAACAAACTGAGATAGATAGATAGATAGATAGATAGATAGATAGATAGATAGATAGATAGATATGAATAGAATGAGATAGATAGATAGATAGATAGATAGATAGATAGATAGATATGAACAGAATGAGATAGATAAATATGAACAGACTGAGATAGATAGATAGATAGATAGATAGATAGATAGATAGATAGATAGATATCTGCAAACTGCAATAGATATGAAAAGATTGAGATGAGATAGATAGATAGATAGATAGATAGATAGATATGAATAGAATGAGATAGATAGATAGATAGATAGATAGATAGATAGATAGATAGATAGATAGATAGATAGATATGAACAGAATGAGATAGATAAATATGAACAGACTGAGATAGATAGATAGATAGATAGATAGATAGATAGATAGATAGATAGATAGATAGATAGATAGATATCTGCAAACTGCAATAGATATGAAAAGATTGAGATAGATAGATAGATAGATAGATAGATAGATAGATAGATAGATAGATAGATAGGTAAGTATATAGGTAGATATATAGATAGATAGATTGATAGATTGGTAGATATAAAGATAGATAGATAGATAGATAGATAGATAGATAGATAAAAATGCTTGAGTTATAGATAGATAGATAGATAGATAGATAGATAGATAGATAGATAGATAGATAAAAAATGCTTGAGTTATAGATAGATAGATAGATAGATAGATAGATAGATAGATAGATGGATAGATAGATAAAAAAATACTTGAGTTATAGATAGATAGATAGATAGATAGATAGATAGATAGATAAAAAATGCTTGAGTTATAGATAGATAGATAGATAGATAGATAGATAGATAGATAGATAGATCTAACCTACAATAATAGGAAATTGTGAAGTGCTATGCTAGCCACTGTCCTAAAGAGGCATATCAAGAAGAAGAAGAAAAGAAGAAGAAGCAGAAGAAGAAGAAGAAGAAGAAGAAGAAGAAGAAGAAGAAGAAATCGTAAATGCTGTTAGCGTACTTTCTATTTAAATTTTCCCTGATAATTCGAATATTAATATTCAGTACCCACTCCAACCATATTGAGGCTTCGTGGCTTCATCGCTATGCTTCGTGGCGAAATTATTTTTTAAAAAAAGTCTGTTTCAATCCTTATTTTCTGTTTTTTATATTATTATCTCTACTTAATAACGTATTTTTCATCATATTTCCTGACACACAAGAACCACGTGCGTCTTAGTGGCCTTATTGCCTTGCTTGAGTTGAAATGATTTAAAAAGAGTAAAAAGTAAATGCAATGTCAAAATTTCAAACATCTTTTGTTATTTTATTGGCCTCTCTACTTAATATTTTCTTTCTTCTCATATTCACAGTAACCTCCCTTGTGTGTTAGTGGCTTTATTGCCTTGTTTGGAGGAAATGATTTTAAAAAATATTATATATACATGCAAAAAAAAAAAAAGAAAAAGAAAATAGTTGGAAGACCAGATAAAATATACCTCCTTGTGCAAATTACTTGAAACAAAACCATTGTCTTCCTATGATATTTTACACTTTACCTGATCACGTATAACACATCCCACGATAAATCCCGGGCCTGAGATATAGATAGAGCCATTAATAAAAAAAAAAAAATTCATACGATTTTTACAAAGTACTAATCTTCAAATGGCACGGAACAAGTTTTGGGCCCAATTGGATTATTAGTTATTGCAGTCAATAAAGTGAAGCTACCGTTGCAAATTTTCAAAACAATGGAAAAATCTGAATTTAGTGTTGATAAAACATTGCTTTCTGATGGGAAAAATACTGTTCAAGCAAAGCAATGGTTTAATAAGTTTAATTCGGACTCTGCTTCGTCAAAATTGAAATGCGGTCGTAGAGACACAAATGATGCTGAACGCTCAGGTCGCCCAAAATCGGCAGTTGTCCCGGAAAACACCAAAAAGATCCACAAACTCGTTTTGGCCATTAGTAAATTAAAGTTGCGTTAGATAGTATCGGAACTGAACATACTAGAAGGCAGTCACCATTTTTCATGAACATTTGTCAATGAGACAATGTGCTCAAAGTGGGTGCCACATTTGTTCACAGTGGATAAAAAAAAACAACGCGTCGACGATTCATTGTTTGCAACTGTTTCAACACAACAAAAAGAGTTGCAGCGTAAATATGTGACGATGGACAAAATATAGATCCGCCATCTCACTCTGGAGTCAAATCAGCAGCCAGCTGAATGGACAGCAGTAGGTGAAAGTCGTCCAGAGCGACCAATGACGCAAACATCAGCAGGCAAGCTTCTTTTTTTTTTTTTAAATCATATCACCCCAAGCAAGGCGATAATGCCACTGTTGCGCAGGGGGCTACGTAAGGGTAAAAAGAATGGAAAAGAGAAAGCCGGAAACCACATCCTAAACAGGGAGCAAGGGATGAGCCTCTTCACCTGTTCAATAGACTTGGGTGGAGTTTGAACCAGGCGATAGTTTAGTCTATCTACTCCAATTTTTGGCTTCCATATTTGGGATGCGCAAGGTATTTTCTTCATTGATCACATTGAAGAAAGAAGCATCAACAGTGAATATTATTTAGCATTATTGGCGAGTTTAAAGGAAGAAATCACCAAAAAACGGCCACAAATGAAGAAGAAAAAAGTGATCTTACACAAAGACAACGCATCGTGTCACAAGTGAAAGCAGCGATGAATTGCACTTCCAGTTGCTTCCGCATCCATCCTATTCTCCAAATCTGGCCCCTAGTGACAACTGGTTGTTTGCAGGCCTAAAAGGAATGCTCTAGGGAAAGAGATTTGGCTCCAGTGAGAGAGTGATATCGGAAACTGAGGCGTATTTCTTCGCTTTGATGACACGAATGACATTAACACTATCCGCGACCTTTCTGTAAGGCTTGCCAGTGTGTTCATGTAGCGTTACAATTTTCGTACTCTTCCTTGGAATAACGTCCATTGCAGACAATGTTCGTAGGACAATTAATTCACACTTTAGACAATAGAGTCCGGGCGTGATAAAAATCTGAATCAATCACGGATTACGCAGTATTTTTCAAGGCCAAACAATTTCATCATACACTCCAAAATAGATACATATTACTGCGCACCACTGCAAATGATCTAATCTCAGGAAAAAATAGAAATCGATTACACTCTGTCACTCCAGTATGTTTAAAATAGACCGTATGTTGAGAGAAAAGAAACTGAAGCAGTGTACATTTAAAAAAAGAAACGACAAATACATTATAAAATATGCGCATACACTTCTTTTTCTATGTGCTCTGTCCTTTCAGGATGTAGGCGATCATGGCCTTTCACGTCTTCCTATCTCTGGTGGCTCTTAGCACGCTTTCTCCTGTTACACCACACAACACTCGTTCTGTCATCCACCTGATCAGGCACTTCAAATATGTTATCCGCTGCTTTCCCCTGTCTCTTTTTTCCCTCTATCTGACCTGTTAGTATCAGGTTCTCTAAGCCTACCTTCCTAATTGCATGTTCCAGAAACTTTAGCTGTCTCTTCCTGATGCTCAGTATTAATTTCTTTTTTGTTTCGATCTTTTCCAAAATCTCATCATTGCTCACATGCTCAATCTATGATATCCGCAGCATCCTTCTGTAGAACCACATTTCAATTCCTTCAAGTTTTTCCTTCATCTTTGGTGATATTGTCCAGCATTCACTGCCATATTGAAGAACTGACATCACATAGCAATCCAGTACTCTCATCCTTGTTTCTAGTGAAATTTTCCTATCTCTTAATACTCTACTCACCTTCTGGAGTGCGTCCTTCGCCATGCCAATTCGCCCTCGGATCTCTGTGTCGCACTTTCTGTCTTCTGTTAGAACACTTTCTAGGTATTTAAATTTTTGTAGCTGCCTTATTTTAGTATCCCCCACCTGTATTTGGCATGTTGGGCTGCTCTTTTTGCAAATGACTACGCTTTCGGTTTTCTTGCAGTTTATTTGTAGTCCTTTCTTGTCATTCTCTTCAGCTACCTTCTGTAGGCGGTCTTGTAGTTTCCTTTCTGTGTTTGCTATCAGTACTGTATCATCTGCGTACCTTGTGGCCTCCGATGACAAATCCTGGCACAACTTTTAGGGTCCTCAGAATAGTCTCGCCGTACAAGTTGAAAAGATTCGGTGAAAATACGCATCCTTGTCTTACGCCCTTCCTATCTTTGTATATCTGCTGAATTCGTTACCTGTCCGCATGCAGGCGGTTTGCTGCCAGTAGAAATTCTTGATTACTCTTAAGTCTTTCCCAAATATGTCGAGGCTGCTGAGCATCTCTATCAATTCTTATTCAGTCTTAACAAATATATTCCGGGGAAGCAGTACTTAAAAAGAAAAACAGACACAGGTGTGCGAACTTTAAACCGGTGCCTTAATAAGAATTTGTCTCAGAATACAATCGAAAAGACACCAAACGGAATATTCATATCGAAAATCTAATAACCAATTCCCAATGTGCTCAAGTTGAATTTCCATTAAAATTTTACTACATTTTCTCACAAGGCGTACCATATTTTCGGAATTCTGCTACACGTAGGCTACGAATAGTGAGTTCGATACCCACTCGGTGCTCCAAACATACGGCTTTGTACCACATTTGAGCGACACACAGTAAATAACTTTATGAACTGATGGAAGCGTTTCGACGTGGTATAATCGCTACATCAGTTACAACTGAGGGGTGAGTTCCATCGTCACTGGGTGTTCTATACATGCGGCCTTGTTCAAAATCTGGGCTACGCGTAGTAAATCAGTATATCACCTGATATGGGCACTTCGGTGTGGTATAATGTTAAGCAAGCTTGTCTCGCTAGATCAATTAAAACTGAGTAGAGAGTTCGATCCCCACTGGGTTCCCCCACACTTTCTACACTTTTCCTCGTGTTAGCTACTCTTAGAAAATCCCTTGGGCAATTTGACGTGGTGTAATGTTCAGCAAGCTGATCCCGCAAGTTACAATAACGGCTGAGTAAAAAGTTCGATTCTCACTGGGTGCCCCACACTTTCCACATTGTGCCCCATCTTAGCTTCTCTTAGAAAATCTCTAGGGCACTTTGACGTGGTGCAATGGTTAGCAAGCCGGTCTTACAGCTTACAATTACGACTGCGTAGTAAGTTCGTTCCGCTCTGGGTGTCCCATACTTCCGGCTTTCTGTCACATCTAAACTACGATTTGAAAAATTATTGGGCCTATCAGCGTGGTGTAACTGTTAGCAAGCTTGTCTTGTTAAAACGAAAACGAGTAGTGAGTTCGATGCTCACTGAGTGTTTCACATTTTTGGCATTGTGCCCACATTTAAGCTACGCTTAGAAAACCATATGGTCGCTTTGACTTGGTCAGTAAGCTTTTCTCGCTAGATCACTTACGACTGAACAGTGAGTTCGATCCTCACTGTGTGTCCCAGACTCAGACTTGCCACATCTAAGCTACTCTAGTAAATATATACAAATTACTGGCAAGAACATTTCGAAGCGTTGTAATGGTTAACAAGCTCTTCTCGCTATATCAGTTACGACTGGTTAGTGAGTTCCATCATTACTGCGCGCTCCATACATGCGACCTTGTGCCACATCCAAATTACGCATTGTAAATCAATATTTCAACTAATGGGGTAAGTTCACCCTGGTGTAATGGCAAACAAGCATGTCTAGCTAAATCAGTTTCGATTTGAGTTGTATATTCGACCCTCACCAGGTGCTCCATACTTGCGGCCTTGTGCCACATTTAAGCTACGCCTAGTAAGGACACTTCGAAGTGATGTAATTATTAAAAAGCTTGTCTCGCTAGATCAGTTACAACGGAGTATTGAGTTCGATACTCACTGGGAGCCTCATACTTTCGTCTTGTGCTACTCTTAAGCTACGCTTAGTAAATCGCTATGTTATATAGAGTCGTCGCTTACTGTTTCCTAAACGTTCCATAATTTCCACCGAAAATCTTTTCACGGCCTTTTGGGTGATGAATCATTTTTTTCTTTTTTTTCAATCCCTTTTTTCTGTACAATAAACGTTGCTATCCTGTTTCTACTCTACCGATATTTTCATGGCAGATGTTCAGGCGAACTACATTCCTTAGTGTCTTCAGTCCAGACTTTCAACGATTAGACCCTGCCATACTGCGTACACATAGTCAAATCATCCTGATTACCTTTCATATTTCATTGGTAAGGAGGAAGTTCCACTCAGGTAGCTTCTTCGTCAGGTCTATTCCAATGCGCAACGGACTTCTGAGATTAATGCTTCTCAGATAACTTTAATCTGAATGTTCTTTTGTTTGTTTCGAGGTTTAACGACCTATCAATCCTTATGGGATCATTTAAGGTCATAACCAATGATTGTGTAAGGTTATTTTATTTTTGCAACATTTTTCTTTTCGAGTATCAAGATTCATTTTAAGAGGAGGGTCCCTAAGTCCTACCTTTGATATTTAACCCATAACTGGAGAGAAGGGACGGATTAATACGTTTCCCAAGGGTACCAGTGCTTAAGTGAATGCAGGGCATTCAATTGGAATTCGAACTCGGCTCACTGATTTCTCTTTCCGAGCCGATATCCACTGCACCACAATGCACATCCCTCACTGTACGCTTACAGCACCTGGTATTCCCAAGCGGTCATCCATCTTAGTACTGACCAGGTTCAACGTTGCTTAACTTCGGTGATCGAGCGAGAACCGGTGTATTCAACGTGATAGGCCGTAAGCCGAATGTTCTTCAACAGAGAATCAACCGTTCTTGATTGATTGACTGATTCATTTTCTTACGGGTTATCAACCCTTTGCAGGTTATTTAAAGCCAGAAAAAGTCTTACTTAATTAATCAGTTGCTGTGTCGCATAGAAGACTTTGATTTATAACTTTCCAAAGGGTATTTGAAACTTATGCGATTATAACGAACTTTAACTGGAACTCGATACTTCGATTAATAAATCCAAGCCGTTATCCATTGGACCACTCGCACATTCAGACCTACAGCACCCGGTATTCCCAAGAGGTCACTCTTCCTAGTTACTGCCTAGTTAATTACAGCGATCGTAGGGAAACCGTCTTTTCAATACGATATTGCCATAAACGCACTAACGTTATCTATCTTAGATATCAACTTGATATGCAATCCTTGCTCCTTCCATACACTACCTCACAAAAACTCCATTTAGTAACCCACTAACGTCAATGACAGTACATGAGTAGATATATTTTCTTATCGTCCAGTTCACGCACCTCCTCGGTTTTTTCAACAGTTGTAGAGGTTTAAACTTGGTTTCTAGTTTAGGTCTGGCCTTCAAGTTCCTTCTAAAGTCTTTCTAGTTTAGGTCTGGGTTTCAAGTTCCTTCTAAAGTCTTTCTAGTTTAGGTCTGGCCTTCAAGTTCCTTCTAAAGTCTTTCTAGTTTAGGTCTGTTCTTCAAGTTCCTTCTAAAGTCTTTCTAGTTTAGGTCTGGGCTTCAAGATCCTTCTAAAGTCTTTCTAGTTTAGGTCTGGCCTTCAAGTTCCTTCTAAAGTCTTTCTAGTTTAGGTCTGGGCTTCAAGTTTCTTCTAAAGTCTTTCTAGTTTAGGTCTGTTCTTCAAGTTCCTTCTAAAGTCTTTCTAATTTAGGTCTGGCCTTCAAGTTCCTTCTAAAGTCTTTCTACTTTAGGTCTGGGCTTCAAGTTCCTTCTAAAGTCTTTCTAGTTTAGGTCTGGGCTTCAAGATCCTTCTAAAGTCTTTCTAGTTTAGGTCTGTTCTTCAAGTTCCTTCTAAAGTCTTTCTAATTTAGGTCTGTTCTCCAAGTTCCTTCTAAAGTCTTTCTAGTTTAGGTCTGGCCTTCAATTTCCTTCTAAAGTCTTTCTAGTTTAGGTCTGGGCTTCAAGATCCTTCTAAAGTCTTTCTAGTTTAGGTCTGGGCTTCAAGTTCCTTCTAAAGTCTTTCTAATTTAGGTCCGGGCTTCAAGATCCTTCTAAAGTCTTTCTAGTTTAGGTCTGTTCTCCAAGTTCCTTCTAAAGTCTTTCTAGTTTAGGTCTGGCCTTCAATTTCCTTCTAAAGTCTTTCTAGTTTAGGTCTGGCCTTCAAGTTCCTTCTAAAGTCTTTCTAGTTTAGGTCTGGGCTTCAAGTTCCTTCTAAAGTCTTTCTAGTTTAGGTCTGGCCTTCAAGTTCCTTCTAAAGTCTTTCTAGTTTAGGTCTGGCCTTCAAGTTCCTTCTAAAGTCTTTCCATTATCCTTTCACTTCTAGTAGCTACTTGCGTCTTAGTGGCATTATCGCCTTGCTTGGTTTGAATTAGTTAACAAAAAATATTTCCTAGGTTCAGAATAATTAACTATAGCCTGTAACTTCAATTTATTTGTGCATCTTTAGCGAACCATCTTTTGTTATTTTTTTAATTAGAGCTTCCATTTATCTTGAAGCGAGCCAAATCCTAATTTGGAATTCGAAGAATTTCACCATTGCTAAGTCTGGCACAGTGCCATATAATAATAGGGGGAAATAATAAAAAGAATTATAAGCTAAATTTTCATATGGGTTGGGCGCATCTAACAATACAAGTATATATTCACAGTTTATATATAATAGTTGATACGTGTTGATTCGTTGAGAGTCAGTCAGTTAAGTGCCATACGTGATACACGCTTGGGCGATCATGTCTCGAAAGAGACATGACTGACTGGGCAGAAGATTATCCCGCAGTCGGTTGCCATTGCTTTCTGCGGTAGACTGGTTGCCGACCAAGGCTATAGAACCCAGTCTGTCCTGTTATTTAACCCATAACTGAAAGGAAGAGACGGATTAATACCTTTCCCAAGGGTATTTGCGCGTAAGTGAATACAATGGATTCAACTGGAATTCGTTGAGAGTAAGTTATTAAAATTACAAATATAAAGTTTCCATTTAAAATGCTGCATTTAATAGAAAATATATTGAGTTTATATACAGAAAAAGTCATGAAAATGATGTAGTTAACAGGAAAGTAAGAAGCAGGAAGCTTGTTTCACACGCGAGAAGTGCGAGAGAAGAAACTATTCGAATAGAACTCACGGTTACATCTTTCCATTTCAGCTGTAAAATGATGAGATGCATCTGCTTCAGTCAGTTAAGTGCTGTGCGTGATACACGCTTTAGGTGATCATGTCTCTTTCGAGACATGACTGACTGAGCAGAAGATTATCCCGCAGTCGGTTTCCATTGCTTTCTGCGGTAGACTAGTTGCTAGCCAAGGCTATAGAACCCAATCTGTCCTGTTATTTAACTCATAACTGGAGGGAAGAGACGGCTCAATACCTTTATTTGTGCGTAAGTGAATGCAAGGAATTTAACTGTAATTCGAACACGGCTCCCCGAGCCAATATCCGCTGCTCCACAACGCACATCCGCCAATCTAGTACTGCGGTTAAACTCCTAAAGTCAAGGTAGCAAAAAGAAGGCTCGTCAGAACAATTGCCATGACCGGCTGCAACCACACTCTCACCGGTGTGATGTGGCTTCCCTGTGCCTCTTCTATAAATACTTTCACGGCTTCTGCTCCGATGAACTTAGATTATTGGTGCCGCCTAGGTACGAATTTACACGAGATACTAGATTAGCAACTAGGTCCCACCCTTTTAGAGTGAAACAAATAAGATGTAACCGTAATTTCTATTCCAACAGCTTCTTTTCTCGCGCTTCCCGCCTGTGGAATTCCCTTTCACATGTTTCCTTTCCCGACAGCTACAATCTCCAGGAGTTTAAATGTAAGGTGAATAGACATCTCCTATCACACTAACTTGCACCTATTCTTCCAACACCCTTACCATTTACCCAACCCTCATTCTCGGTATCCTATCACCCTCCTTCTGACATTTCCTATATCTAACCATCCTTTCTCACCACTTTCCCCTCTATGTAACCCACTGCGCAATAGTGGCAGTGAAATGCCTTGCTCGGGGTGAAACGATTATAAAAATATATATATATCTGTAGAAAAAGACCATGGAAGTTGCGTTACGGTGGTAGGTAAGTGAGAAAAGATGAGACGCCAGGTCAGGAATTATAACTTTGAAAATAGTTCGAGATTCTTCTTGTTTAAAAAAAAACTATTATGTAAACTTTTGTAACTTTGTATAATATTTATGCATTACACCCTAATCTTTATTCGGTAAAAACTTCATCACTAATCATGCATTACTTTTTAAGTAATACACATATTTATGTCTTTGTTGTTTCCGTTCGTTATACACGCTACTGTATTTTTTTTTAATCATATCACCCCGAGCAAGGCGGTAACGCCACTGATGCGCAGGGGGCTACGTAAGAGTGAAAAGATTGGAAAAGAGAAAGACGGAAATCACATCCTAAACAGGGAAAAAGGGCTGAGCATCTTCACCTGTTCAATAGACGTGGGTGGAGTGTGAACCGGGCGATAGTTTAGTCTATCTACTCCAATTGAATAAAAAAAAAAGAGAAAAAAGAAAAGATAAAAAGATTGGAAAAGAGAAAGCCGGAAACCACATCCTAAACTGGGAAAAAGGGCTGAGCATCTTCACCTGTTCAATAGACGTGGGTGGAGTGTGAACCGGGCGATAGTTTAGTCTATCTACTCCAATTGAAAAAAAAAGAGTGAAAAGATTGGAAAAGAGAAAGACGGAAATCACATCCTAAACAGGGAACAAGGGATGAGCCTCTTCACCTGTTTAATAGACGTGGGTGGAGTGTGAACCGGGCGATAATTTAGTATATCTACTCCAATTAAAAAAAAAAAGAAAATAGTAAAAAGATTGTATACTCAAAACTCTAGAAGCTATTATTAAACAATATATGCCTATCTCTCTCTCTCTCTCTCTCTCTATATATATATATATATATATATATATTGAGCACTCTTTTAGTAACATCTGAATAATATTTTTATATATGTGTATATTCTCTTCTTTTTTTTCCAATATAGAAATCTGTATTTGTGTTTAGGATGTGCGTTGTGGTGCAGTGGATATCGACTCTGAACAACAAATTGAGGTGCCGAGTTCGAATTCCACTTGAATACCTTGCATTAACTCACGCACAACTACCCTTGGGAAAGGTATTAATCCATCTCTTCCCTTTAATTTGTCCCTCGTGAAAGTTAGGTTGAGTGGTAATTACTGACGAAATACAATTTAATTGTGAGGTTTGATAATTCTCGACGTCCCAGAAGTTTTAGGTATCGTCGTAGTCATCGTTAGAGGCCCCCTCATTTGAGGCAGATTCAAGTGTCGTCGTTTATTCCAGCATCGTTGGTTCTCCCGTGAATTGTTGGTCCCAACAGTGTTTTGTTTTTGACAAAAGAAATATATACCCGACAAAAGTGGTAATTAACATATAACCTTGGTCGGCAACCGATCTACCGCAGATAGTAATGGCAACCTACTGCGGAAAAATCTTCTGCCAAGTCAGCCATGTCTCTTTCGAGATATGACCGTCCAAGCGTTATTTTTACTGGGTACCCGTATCTGATTTGCTATCCCTGTTTTTTTTTTTTTTTTTTTTTTTTTTGTGGGGGAGGTTTGTATTTTCTTCAACAGTGAAATTAATAACATCCGGCATAGTTTGAGAAGTCCCGCTAAGGAAAATTGTTACCTTTGGCTATCTATATTTGAATATATGTCCAAGACGGGTGATAGAAGTTTTATGAATTTTATCGAATTTTTTTTTTTCAAAATTTCATTTCACTAACTAATTTTGACTCACAGAGGGTGCGTCAAAAATATCTTCCGCGTATGCCTCCCTAAAAAATCCCACGCATAATGGTAAGATATTAGCTCGATGAAGACATCATTACCACAACTGTCTTAGCATTGTGGGTTCTAATACTACCGTTGCCATTAATTTTCTTGGAAAAAAAAATCTTTTTCAAGGATAGTTTCTAATTTTCTTTAGCGGAACTTCTTAAACTTTGTCGGCTGTTATTAATTTCACTGTTTAAAAAACGCCCTTAAAAAATGAAATGTGGCACAAGGCCGAAAGTGTGGAGCACCCAGTAAGTATTGAACTCAGTCGGAACTTGTCTAGCGAAACTAGCTTGCTAACCATTATACCACGTCAAAGTACCCCAAGATGTGGCACAAGGCCGAAAGTATGGGGAACGCAGTGAGGATTGAACTCACTACTCAATTTTAAATAAGATAGCGAGTCAAGCTTGTTAACCATAACATTACGTCAAAACGCGTCGAAAATCTTTGCCATGTATAAACTGCAAAACATTAAGTATATTACAATTGCTGGGACTTAGAATTGCGAAGAAACATGCCGGAAAAATAAAAATAAAAATAAATTGATGGCTCACCAAAGGCATCATGCAATTAATGGATTCCATGACATCATTTTAGGAATTCTGCCAAAACTCCAAGAAACAAATAGTTAAACATTTTTACACAACGTCAATGAGTCCTTTTTTGGAGAGAAATTATTTTCCACCCTCCAAACATTCTCTCTCACAGAAGGCATATGGTGAGCCTCCAACTACTGGCCAACCCGTCTTCCACGGGTGGGATGTGGCGAGCCTCGCATTATTGCCCAACTCGTCTTCCACGGGTGGGATGTGGCGAGCCTCGCATTTTTGGCCTACCCCTCTTGCACAGGAGGGATGTGGTGAGCATCCCACTATTGGCCTACCCCTCTTGCACAGGCGGAATGTGGCGAGCCTCGCATTATTGCCTAACTCGTCTTCCACGGGTGGGATGTGGCGAGCCTCGCATTATTGGCCAACCTCTCTTGGACAAGAAGGGTGTAGTGAGCCTCGCATTATTGGCCAACCCCTCTTGCACAGATGAGATGTAGTGAACCACTCAGTTTTTTACCAACCCCACTTACACAGGCGGGACGTTGCGAGCCTCTCACCAATAGCCAACCCGTCTTGCACATGTTGAACGTGGCGAACCATTTTTTACCAACCTCACTCACACAGATGGGATGTTCCGAGCTGCTCACTATTGCCCAACCCCTCTTTCACAGGCGGGATAATGCTACTTCCATGGAAAGTGCTCGAACAAACTTCTATCCTTGGTTCCACTTCACGACTAGGACCCGTCATGCACTTTACATTGTATCCAACAAACAACATGATCCCCATATTCCACTCGAACAGCTTCTTCCCGCGAAATACTGCTTTGTTGAACCAACTCCCAAGAGGAGGTCCTGGGTATGACCTTAAACTGCATCCTGCAGCAAGGCCTCTGATTTGGAGGTTGTGAGGAGCATGGAACCACCTCTTAATTGCTGTTGTTCCCAGGTCCACCCTGACCCAGAGTGGTAGTACCTGTTAGGGTCCCAGTTATGAGTAAATAGTTAACCTCCAAACTGGGGTCAAAATGCTCTGAAAGTATTTACCAACAAAACTTTTTTGAATGAAAAATATCACCAACAAAACTTTTTTGAATAAAAAATATTACCAATAAAACCTTTTTCGAATGAAAAATATATGACCAATAATACTTATGTGAATGAAAAATATTACCAACAAAACCTTTTTTGAATGAATAATATATTACCAACAAAACTTATGTGAATAGAAAATATATTACCAACAAAACGTTTTTGAATGAAAAATATATTACCAACAAATTATTTTTAAAGCCTGACCCTTAAATGACCAAAATAGTTGATGGGTCGTTAAAGTTAAACCAAACCAAACCGACTCCCAAGGGTTAATCTACAATCTGCTACAATCTGAACCAGTTTAAGTCTAGAATTAACGTTTATCTTTCTTACTATCCGTGTAAACTACTCCTTAAGGGTAACCATCGACCATTCCTCCGACCCGACTTATGTAAATCCCCCACATTCTTTCCGTATTCTATCGGTGAGAAGTCAGTTCCACCCGAACGTTATCTTTCCCTCCTATACAGATAAACTACCCCATAAACTAACCCTCCTACCTCAAGTGGCCCCAGGACTTTGTACAGAGTGAACCTTACTGTGAAAAACAAAATATGTAAATAGTTTTAAAAATACAAATGATTTTGGCGATAAATTGAACACAGTGACATTGTAATGACGACAAATTTGTAAACAAGACGGCAAAGTGAAATGTTTGCTCCATGCGGTGAAACTATAAGTAGATTTCGTCCAGCTATTGATTTCGTGGTCAGTGGGGTTTCTTTATACGAGCCAATCTTCAGAGCACGCAGAATAGCATGCCAAAGATCAATCTTTCTTGGTAAATAAATTAGATGTTTGCCAATGTAAAACCATCCTCTTCAAAAGTCTGAACAGGTTTTCGGGCGAAATGGATGATCGCTCCATACGGCACGTGTCTTTGCAACCTACGTGATTTGCGATAAACGAGATACAGAGAGAGATCGAAGGTATGGAATAAAATAAATGGAATACGCAATATATGACGAAATGCACTATACACCAATACAATAAATGTGTAGAGCGAGAGAGAGAGAGAGAGAGAAGTAAAAAGATAGATAGATAGATAGATAGATAGATAGATAGATAGATATGAACAGAATAAGATAGATAGATAGATAGATAGATAGATAGATAGATAGATAGATATGAACAGAATGACATAGATAGATAGATAGATAGATAGATAGATAGATAGATAGATAGATAGATAGATATGAACAGAATAAGATAGATAGATAGATAGATAGATAGATAGATAGATATGAACAGAATAAGATAGATAGATAGATAGATAGATAGATAGATAGATAGATAGATAGATAGATAGATAGATGAACAGAATGACATAGATAGATAGATAGATAGATAGATAGATAGATAGATAGATAGATATAGAACAGAATGACATAGATAGATAGATAGATAGATAGATAGATAGATAGATAGATAGTTAGATAGATAGATATGAACAGAATGACATAGATAGATAGATAGATAGATAGATAGATAGATAGATAGATAGATAGATAGATAGATAGAATAATTAAACTGAAAATCTGGACGCCACAGAAATCATACAAGTATAATTAATTCCTTATTCCATTAAATTGAAGAAAATTTGAACACAGACACACACACAAAGACACACACACACACTCACACACACACACATACACACACACACATACACACATATTTGGGCCTCGGGTGAGAAAAAAGGAATATTTATCAATAATATAAATTATAGCTTTGTTATTATTATAAATCGTGCACTGTTTCGTTAGCACCAGAATCTGAGTGAAATATTATATATAGACGTAAAAAAAAAAATAAAAGTCGTCGCATTAAATTGAATATATTGATAAAACATGCAACATCGTGAGCGTTATGTGCAAGTTATGCCAGGAAGACAAACCGGCAGAGTACCCTGAGCTAGATAAGTTATGCCAGGAAGACAAACCGGCAGAGTACCCTGAGCTAGATAAGTTATGCCAGGAAGACAAACCGGCAGAGTACCCTGAGCTAGATAAGTTATGCCAGGAAGAAAAACCGGCAGAGTACCCTGAGCTAGATAGGTTATGCCAGGAAGAAAAACCGGCAGAGTACCCTGAGCTAGATAGGTTATGCCAGGAAGAAAAACCGGCAGAGTACCCTGAGCTAGATAAGTTACTTAATGAAAGATCTGAAGTAATAGTAGCTAGCAAACACACAAGCTTTCTATTGACCAATTGTGATCCCTGATAAGAGGATTTGCAGAGATGCTTTTCATTGTATTACTTTTTGGCCGGGGGGGGGGGGCGTTTTTTTTTGGCTTTTTCTTTCTCCTTTGTACTTAGTTTTGTCTCTTTACCATATTCCATTGCCAGTGTAGATACAATTATAAATAATTTGAGTCATAACACCTTAACTTAATTACTGATGAAACCACTCTGTAAAAACTGTAACTTCATAAGGTCAGTGTTTCAAACATTATATATATATATTTTGAATTTGTCCAGCGTCTGTAATATATAAAAAAAAATTTTCTTTCTTTTCTTTTCTTTTTCCCTCCCTTCCTTCCTTTTGCTTTCTTATCTCCCACCTTTTTTCCGTATTGCTTAACCTTACATCAATTCAACACGGCCGTCTGTTAATTTTTAAGTTACAATTCTGTTTTCTTTTTTTGTGAACCCAGACGATGTCAATTTTTTCTTTTCTTGTTTATTTGTTTTTATTTTGTTTTATCTTTTTTTTTCTTTTTCTTTTTTATTTTCTTTTTTAATTTCTTTGCAAATCTATTTAAAAAGGAAAATTAGACTGATTTTTCTCCAGTTTCTGAAAGGATTTTTCTGTTGCTGAGGTGATGTGTTATCCCCCGTGGTGATTTTCACATCGAAATGGTCATTCAACATCATTGAATTAATCCTTTTTTAATTCATATTTGCTCTGTAATATTTTATTACATGGAGCTCTCTTCCTGTATCATTTTTTAATATTAAAATAAAATTTTTAACATTAATTAGGGTCGGGTTTTTGGAATTTACCTTCCTGCTTTTTTCACTTGGATTAAAGTATCTGAATTAAAATATATATATATATATATATATATATATATATATATATATATATATATATCTTCTTCTATGTGCCTTGTCTTTTCAGGACGTAGGCGATCATGGCCTTCCACATCTCCTTATCCCTGGTGAATCTTAGCACGCTTTCTCCTGTAACATCTCGCAACCCCCGTTCCACCTGCTCAGGTCCTTCAAATATGTTATCCGCTGCTTTCCCCTGTCTCTTTTTCCCTCTATCAGGCCTGTTAGTATCAGGTTCTCCAAGCCCTCCTTCGTCATTGCATGTCCCTGGAACTTCAGTTGCCTTTTCCTGATGCTCAGTATTATTCGTTTCCATTCTTTCGAAACCTCATCATTGCTCACATGCTCGGTCCATGATATCCGCAGCATCCTTCTGTAGAACCATATTTCAGCTGCTTCAAGTTTTTCTTTCAACTTTGATGATATTGTCCAACATTCACTGCTATAAACTAAAACGCAGAGTATTTAGTTTGAGCTTTGACAAAGCCCGTCAGCTAAAACTAAATACAGTTTTCCTTTCGTCTCTTTCTTCCAGTCATATTGTACGTCTGCACAGATTATATTTGAGAATATTTGCTCACACACACACAACCCCCCCCCATATATATATATATATATATATATAGTATGTCAAAAAATTCCGAAACTTAAACTCGTTGAATGGCCATTTCAGCGAAAAAATTCTGGCTTCATCAGCAATGATCGAAAACAAAATTTATTTATTTGTATTTGAATTAATAAACTTTTGTTTTCGGTCGTTGTTGATGAAGCGAGAATTTTCTTGCTGAAATGGCTATTCAACGAATTTAATTTCGAAATTTTTTAGATACTATATATATTTGGCTCTGTAAATAGATAACAATATTTATAACGGGCCCTCCACGTTGATCAATTTTAATATTGATAAAATTAATATTAATAGGATCGTTTTTTTTTTATTTTAGCTTTTGCTCATCCTTTCTTAATATATACATACATACATACAAATATATATATATATATATATATATATATATATATATATATATATATATATATATATACTGTTAAATGTAAGTGACAATGAATGTCTATTATGTTTAATCATGAGCCGTTCTAAACGTCGTATTTTGACTTTAATTTCAGGTGAAAATAAAGACAAAAATTCTCCACCATTTGAAAATTTTTTTATTAAGTTGGTTCTAAACTTTCGGTTCACATGAGCCATCTTCAGAGAGGTTACAAGGACGTTAACACAAAAACATCTACCATCAGCGAAGATTTTATCTTGTGTTGACATAAAACTCCGCTCAGCAACGGCAATAGCTACCAAAATTAACAAACGCAGTTCTCAAATTTTCAATGCGGTTCTATGACGTCACATAGCGTAATAGCGCGATATGACAACAGAACCATATATTCAAATGCAATGTGTTATGTTCAGATTTAAACGTGATTTTATTAAGAGTGGGTTGTTTGGATTTAATGTAGACGGCCTCCAATGTCTGAAGCTTCTTTTTACTGTGTGTATGAGTGAGTATTATTGTATTGTTGACTAAAATCTGCCTGATATTATATACGAGGTTATTTTTTTTCTGAGAAATATTGTTTAATTGTATTAAACCGAAATTTTTAGTAGAATCAAATTCGCCGAGTTTGTATTTTTTGTTAGTCTTATGCAGATGCCAAGTAAAAAAAAAGTATTTTTTTTCAACTTCAAATAAACATTTACTCAGTTTGCTACTCGACTCCTCTTATTGTGATCAAGTTTTTGCCGAAAATTCAGATTTATTCAGATATTAAAATTATGGTATAATTTATTTTTGTAAACCATATTACTACGGTATAAATGGCAAGGAAGAAACAGATTAGCATTGAAAAAAGAACTCAGGTTGAAATTATTTCAAAAAAAGAATATTCTGAACGTGTTATCGTTAAAAAAACTAAGCCTATCAAAAAATGGCGTGCATTATTGCCTTCAACGACTTTGTGAAACTGAGTTAAATATTGACAGAAAAAGATCTGGTAGGCCCGAGTAACATTTATTGCAGATTGATCATATCTAGCAAGAGGAATAGAAGAAAAACCGCTCCGGAATTAACAATTGAAATGAATTCTACTCGGCATCATCCAGTATCTGTTACTACTGTTAAGAGACGACTTCATTCTGCTGGGCTTAAAGGCAGTGTAGCAGTTAAGAAACCACTATTAAAGAAGGAGAATAAGGGATGAAATTGATCGTACAGTTCGAAATTAACTTCCTAAAAATTAACAAATGTTGTTTAAATGCTTGCAGGATGCTTGGAAATCACTTTTACCAACTTATAAAAATAAATTATTAGAAAGAATGCCAAGGATTTGCTCTGCAGTAATAAAGGCTTGTGATGGTTTCTTTGATGAAAAGAAAATATGAATTAACTTTAATTAAATTTAAAATTACTTTATGTTAATTTTGGTTCTAATTATTATACAATTGTGAGCAACAATGAAATATATCTATATTTATTCTTCTAAGACATAAAATTTGTTATTTCTTTCTCTTAGAAAATAAATCTTAAGTAGTCCCAAACTTATGGTCGGTATTATCGTATATATATATATATATATATATATATATATATATATGACTAAAAGTAGAAGACAAGGTAACTGTATTTAGTTTGTGCCTTGACAAAGCCCGTCTGCTTAAACTAGATAGAGTTTTCCACTTGACACTGTCTTTCAATCATCCTGTTTTTCTCTACAGATTATATCTATGAATATTTACGCATAAACACACACACACACACACACACACACACACACACACACACACACACACACATATATATATATATATATAGTTATTATTATTATTGTTATTAAAACAAACATAATGACTATATAGCTATTAATGTTCTGCTTCTGTATTAAGAACTTATTATATAAAGTAAATATTATATTATGGGATATATATCCATTTGTTTAAACCACTTTTATATATATATATATATTTGCTCTTCTTTCGTACTTTCGTATTGAGCTCTCTACTGTTAAGCTTTTCGTCTTGGTTTTTTTTCTTTCAAACACTCTCTTGACTCATTGTTATTGGGCTCTGTTTCTTTTTTTCTTCCCTCTTTAACCCACTTGGTAGTCCTCGTTGGGTTGTTGACGACTTACGTTACTAATTTGTTAGCGTTAGTATTTTCTGACTTTGGTCTTTATTAGTGCTACTGTATTGTTGGTACGTATAGTAACATATAGGTTCATTTCTAAACCAATCGATTTTCTTTCAAACTGCCAAGATACAGGACTATTACGAAGCTTGATAGTTTTTATGGTATGTATAAAAAAAATAAAGCTGAGTGTCCATTAAATGGTCATGATAAGGTGAAAGATGTGGTGTATAAGGCCATTGTAGAGCAAGAAAAGGGCCAAGAAAATGATGGTGTATACATATGTATAACAACTGAATAATATCTTCCTTCATTGTATCAGCAAGAGGTGGTGTACGGATTAACGGAGAAAATCACTCAAAATGGGTTCATTTCTAATCCAATCAACCCTCTTTTAGACAGCTAAGTTACACAAATCGTATGAAGCTTGACAGTGTGCTATGGGATATGTGAGAAAAATAAAGTTGAGTGTCCATTAAATGGTAACGATAAGGTGAAAGGTGTGGTGTATAAGGCCATTGTAAAGCAAGAAAAGGGCCAAGAAAAATAGTTATTGAATCCAGTTTTTTCTTAATCATTTTACCCCAAACACGTCAGGACTGCCACTAGTGTGGAGGGAGTTACAATGAGAGAAAGGACTAGGTACAGGTTATCCCGAAAAAATGATAAATAATTGATGGAATTCAAAGAGACAGAAGATGGCAGTTGACGTTGAATTTATGTTTAAAAAGAATTGGTGTAACCACCGATCCTCTATGAAACTGGCAAGGTACAGCAATAGAACGAATCTTGATAGTTTTT
>JBBBDQ010030013.1:375000-443743 GCA_037127315.1 Ascarosepion bandense
AGGAGGTCTTATAGTTTTATTTACGTGTCTGCTATCAGGACTATCATTCTTTAACTTAAAACATTATATATTTTTCTTATTTTGAATATAAAAATGCTTTTTTTTTTGTTTGTTTGTTTTTGCAGGAGTTCACAATGACCCTCAAAGTGCCGACAAAATTAACAGAGCATGAAGTGAAACAACCATATGTGATTTGACAATATGGCGCTGGAGTTTTTGATTAGTTTTTTCCCTTGATGCCACAACCACATAAATTTACACATACCACTAGATTGGCACTTTTACCTTTGAAATAGTTAAATGTGACCACCTCTTCTATTATAAAAGTTTATTTTTTCGCCCCTCCCGCCTGTGCAAATCCCTTCGCTTCACTTGCTTTCCTGATAGCGACAATCTCCAAAAATGTAAACGCAACGTCAACTGTAATTTTCTATCGCCTTGAATTTCATCCATCTTTTATCCTTTCTTTGACACCCACTGTACCCAGTCTTTCTTCTCATTGTAAGCCTCTGCGAACTAGTGACGTTTCCGCCTTGCTTGGGGTGAAATGATTTTAAAAAATCTATATATTTTCTATCAAGTTACAAGGTTATTTATCCCTTTACTAAGTCCACTCTTTTCCCATAGAATTTAATACACCAGATTGACATCTATGTCTTACCCTTTTATATTTGAAACAGTTAAATGTAACAGCATTTTCTACTCCAACAGTTTCTTTTCTCGCACGTCATGCATGTGGAATCTCTTTCGTTTACTTACTTCCCCGATGGCTACAACCTTGAAAAGGTTATATGCAAAGTCAATTACCATCTTCTATCTTCTTGAATCCCATTCATCTTTTATCCTTTCTTTAATACCCACTGTACCCAGTCTTTTCTCTTCCCTGCTAGCTATAATGTCAAAATATTTAAATGCAATATCAATTGCCATCTTTTATCTTCTTAAATCTCATACATTTTTTATTCTCTCTTCAACACTCCCAGAAACAGGGATTGGGAGAAATAACAGACAAGAATTACATGGGACAGGAAGATGTAGAGGGCCATGATCGCCTAAAGACCTGAAGAGACACGGCACATAAAAGAAGAACTGACCTTCCAGTCTGTTTCGTTTTATTCACATACGTGCAAATACCCAGGGGAAGGGTGTGTGGCTATCTCTCCGCCTACCCACGAATAGTTTGAATAGCAGGGTAGATTAGATCCTATGGCCTTGAAGGGGGCAACCAGTCTACCGCAGAAAGAAAAGGCAGCCTAGTGCGAAGGAAAAATTATGCCTAGTCAGTCATGAAACGAAAGAGAGATCTTCCAAGCTTGTATCACGCATGGCACTTAAATAAATGACTGAACTGACCTTCCACAAAGTGGCAAATCACGTTCGATTAAGGACGAATAAGTATTTGAGCGAGAGAGGGAGAATTTAAACGCGTTAATTCAGGAATATAATCGATTCTAAAATCGAAAATTATTTTCTGATCATCCGAACCGATGGCAAAACGACGACAAGACCAAGTCTGGCCGATTTCTTTGAAAAATGTCTTTGATAATACACTATTTACATGATTCGGATTATTGTCCACATCTCTTGTTGTCATTTTTACGACATTTCGGTCATTGTAGACTCCGGCCTTCTTCAGGTACTAGGAATTTAGAACCGAAACCTTTATTACGATCACTGGGTATATCGTTCTTATTCCTTGTGCGAAATTACTTCTGGTAGTCAGGAGTTATCTCCTTTTAACCAAACTCTCTAAGAATGATGCTAACATATGTATAACCAACTACTATATCCACTACGCCACCGTTCCGAATGTGGTGTATTTTTGGAGCCTTTTATATTCAGTGTCAGATGGATTTTTGACAACTGGATTATCTTAGTGGGTACATGCGACTGCCATAATTTGTATTTATTTCTGAGATGAGTAATTTTCAATAACCTTGGAAATTTCGAACTTTTGTCCTCATCTTGGTTGATATAGGTGTTATAATAGACACGTTGTCTATTATAGGGGTCATAAGTTTGATTCTTGGACCAGGTAGTGACGAACCAAATCCAACATGAAAGAACCATAATTAATTTCACAGGATATTTCGTAATAATCAACGAGATAATCCACATCAGCCAATCTATGAACACTTGATGATGACCAGAGTGTACTTGGTCGAAACGTTGCATCTATTATAACACCTATATCAACCAAGATGAGAACAAAAGTTCGAAATAATTCCAAGATTATTGAAAATTACTCATCTCAGAAATAAATAAAAAAGAAAGAAGTTTCATTCAGAGTCGCTGGTTTCTAGAACAGACTTCTTCGACCAATACAATCCTGTCCATGTCTAGAGTCAACTATCATATATATTCTACATATGCTCAAAATATGCAATTATTACGTTCATAAAATATGCAGTTATTACTTCATAAAATATGCAATTATTTCGTTCATAAAACAACTATTTTCAGCAAACCTCTATCTGGAGTGGTTTTCTTGTTCTTTCTTTCTTTTATTATCGTTCGTTCGTTCTTTCTTTCTTTCTTTCTTTCTTTCTTTCTTTCTTTCTTTCTCCAGCGTCTGCATTTTCTCTCTTTCTTTAGTATTTAGGCCTTCTTTCCACGCTGACTGTATTTTCTCTCTTGCTCACTCTCTCTCTCTCGCTCATTCTTTCTCCTGCTCTTTCTCTTTCTCTTTCTCTCTCTCTCTCTCTCTCTCTCTCTGTGTATTTATGAGTGTGTTTAAGCGCTTTTCTTTACAATCTGTTCTTTCTTTCTTTCTTTCTTTCTTCCTTTCTTTCTTTCTTTCTTTCTTTCTTTCTCCAGTGTCTGCTCCTTCTCTCTTTCTTCAGTGTTTGGCTTATCTTTCCCACCGGCTTCTTTCTTTCTTTCTTTCTTTCTTTCTTTCTTTCTTTCTATAATGTCTGCTTTCTTTCTCTCTCTTTTTTCTAGCGTATGGGCTCTATACAATCTACTTACAATCTACTTTTCTTTCTTTCCCTTTTCCTTTCTTTCTTTCTTTCTTTCTTTCTTTCTTTCTTCAGTATCTGGTTTTTCTCTCTTTCTTTTGTATTTGGGCCTTCTTTCCATACTGCCTGATTTTTCTTTCTTTTTTTTTCCTTCTGTGTCTGTTCTCTCTCTCTCTCTCTTTCTCTCTCTCTCTCTCTCTCTCTCTCTCTCTTAAGTATTTGAACCCTCTTTCCAACCGTCTTTGCTTTCTTTCTTTCTTTCTTTCTTTCTTTCTACAATGTCTGCTTTCTTTCTCTCTCTCTTTTCTAGTGTATGGGCACTCTTGCCTTACAATCTACTTTTCTTTCTTTTTTCTTTTTTTTTTATTTCTTTTTTTCATCATTTCTTTAGTGTCTGTTTTTTCTCTCTTTTTTGTATTTGGGCCTTCTTTCCATACTGTCTGTTTTTTTCCTCCTGTGTCTGTTCTCTCTCTCTCTCTCTCTCTCTCTCTCTCTCTTTCTTTCTTTCTTTCTTTCTCAAGTATTTGGAACCTCTTTCCAACCGTCTTTCTTTCTTTCTTTCTTTCTTTCTTGTTGAAGTCATTAAGTTCAAACTCTCGTTTCCTTTAGGGCAAGGTAAAAATCG
Organism: Ascarosepion bandense; assembly: GCA_037127315.1. Lineage (NCBI taxonomy): Eukaryota > Metazoa > Mollusca > Cephalopoda > Sepiida > Sepiidae > Ascarosepion > Ascarosepion bandense. Next base: position 378,586 of record JBBBDQ010030013.1, read on the forward strand.
ATCACTTAAGTAACGGGTATTACATGGACATCGTCACAAAAGGAATACAAGCAAATAAAACAAATCCGAAAAGTAAAAAGGTCAGAATAACCGACAAAATTGTTTAAAAAATAATAATGAAAAGAAGAAAAAAAAGAAAAGTTGAACAATTTTTTTTTTTTTTAAGGAGAAATCGTTTTTTTTTGTTTGTTTTTTTCTATGTGTCTTGTCCCTTCAATAAGTTGGCGATCATGGCTCTTCACAATTACATGTCTTTCGTAGGTCCTAATAAATTTTTATATAGCCATCCCTCACGAACCCCGCCCTGTCATCCATTCGCTAAAGCTCACCAGGTAGTTTGAACATTTCTTCCCAATGGTTCTCTTTAATCTGTCCTGTGGAAAACAAATTTTCCAAGCATGCTTTTTACAGGCATTTTATGAACCCTAGCAATTTCAACTGTTCTTCCTCTATGAGCCGTGTCCCTTCACATCTCCCTATCCCTTTTAGCTCTTACTAACTTTTCTCTTGTTATTGCTCCCAAACCTTGGTCTCCTATCCACTTCCTTAAGTCCATCAAGTATGTCAAGCGTTACTTTCCCCTGTCTCTCCTTCCCGAGTATCAGATTCTCCAAGCCGCCCTTCTTTGTTAGGTGTCCCAGAAACATCAGCTGTCTCTTCTGGATATTAAGCATGCTTCCTTTTCGTTTCAATCTTCTCCAAAACCTTGGCGTTGCTCACATGTTCAAGTATCCTTAGCATTCTTCTGTAGAACCATATTTCGGTTGCTTCATGTCTTTCATTCATCTTTGATAAGATTGTCTAGCATTCGCAGTCATATTGAAGGACTGACATCACATAACATTCCAGTGCTCTTTTCGTTGTTTCCAACAAACTTTTCTTGTCTTTCAAGACTCTGCTTAGCTTATTGGTGTGGAATAGTTTTCGCCCTGAAGGTTATAATTGTGCTATGTCGGTCGCTAATCGACTTAACGCACCCAAAATGGTAAGAACTTGGTAATCTTCCACTGTAAGTTAACTCCTTAGTACTTGGTTAGCCGCCGACAAATATCAACTGCCTAGTAGTTCTACTGAACTCCAATAGAACTCTAAAGAACTCTCTAGAACTTCGAAGAACTCCTGAGAATTTCCAAAGAACTTCTCGAGTTAACTTCCTGTTAACTCTTATTAATATAGGAGGGAGAGTTAATTATCTGAGGAATAGGTGTGTTTCACCAAAACACATATGAAATACGTCTTTGGCCATGCCAGTACGCCTCCAGAAAAAAAATATATACTAAGAATGAGCGTCCTTTTTGTTGCCAACGTCTCTAGAATTTTGTCGTTACTCACATACTCGATCCACGGTATCCTCAGCATCCTTCTTTAGAAACACATTTTCCAGCATTCACTGACATATAGGAGGACAGATATCACATACCACATCACTCTCTGTTAACCATCACAAACAATCGCTCCTACCCCACATTAGCATGAATCAGTCTAGGCTCCCTGAAAGCAGAACACTGCGCCTCCTCGGCCTAACTCTCTCAGCAGACCTCAAGTGGAATGACTGCATTGAATCCATACTTAAATCTGCTGTTAGAAAGGTCGGTTTGCTTTGTAGGGCCAGGAAGACTTTCCCATCTGAATTCATCCTGCACATAAATATAAATTTACCATCCGCCCGTGTATTGAATATACTGCCAAATCTGGTCGGATGCCTCTGCTATTTATCTCTGGGTTCCTGACAAAATCCAACGCAGAATCTGTAATGTTATCGATCCCGACTTGGTAGCTCAGCTGCAGTCACTTTCTCACCGGCGTAATGTGGATTCCCTATGTCTCTTCTACTAATATTTTCACGGCTTCTTTTCTGTGCCCCCTCTGCATGAATTTACTCGAGCTACTAGACTAGCGATTAGGTCCCACCCTTTTACAGTGAAACCAATAAAATGTAACCGAAACTTTTATTCTATTAGTTTCTTTTCTCGAACTTCCCGCCTGTGGAATTCCCTTCCGTATACTTGCATCCCCGACAGCTACAATCTCCAAGAATTTAAATGTAAGATCAATTGTCATCTCTTATCTTCCTGACTCACATCCTCACCCTCATGTTCTTTTTTCCGTCCACTTTACTCTCATCACACCAGTATTCTCATACTTCTCTTACCCACTTTCTGACACTCCTATAACTTGTTCCTCTTTCTCATAACTCTCCTCCTAAGTAACCCTCTGCACACCAGTGGCTGTGAGGCTGCCTTGCTTGGGATGAAATGAAAAAAAGAAATCAATAAATCCCAGGCTCGACTAATTGTTATAGTGGAACATCCTGCCATCCCCGAGAATGGAATGCTCTAGATTATAAAGGTCGGTGACAAGCGGTAGAGAGAAGCAAACGTCTTAGGATGACTGCTCTATAACACTGTCAGCACTCTGCCTTCGGGTAGAGGGCGCTCTCTGCTTCCGAGCTGAGAGCACAAACCCAGTCGTGGTTCCGCCGAAGGGTAGAACCACGACTCGGTAAAAATAGACAGACATTTTTTGGCCCGGCTATATGGCCGGGAATACCCACTATAAAATGACCATGTGTCACATCCGGCCTTGCGTGGGAAGGCTTGTAAATACATCAAACGTCTTAGGCGAAGGCATTCTCTATTTGATAGTTTATTTCGCTCCTACTCGTTGATTGCTTATCTATATATTATTGTTAATTGTACCTTCGTACAATAAATCCGTTATATCTATTTCCTGTGTCAAGTGCTATTCTTCCACTGATCTTTACACTGATATTCCTTTCCGGGGTATATCACTAATAAAACAACTTTTAGGCAAAATTCGACTTTATTCATCAAAATAGCCCCCTTCTTGGGGGATACACTAATTCCAATGCTTCGCTAACAATTAGGTACCTTTTACGTAGAACGATTTGTCTTTGACCTCAAAATACGCCTCAGTTTCCGATATCACTTCTTCATTGGAGCCAAATCTCTTTCACAGGAGCATTCTTTTGAGGTCTGCAAACAGCCAGTAGTCGTTGGGGGCCATATCTGGAGAATAGGGTAAATGCGGAAGCAAATCGAAGTGCAATTCATGTAGTTTTGCCATCGTTGACATTAACTTGTGACACATTGCATTGTCTTGGTGAAAGATCATTTTTTTCTTCTTCATTTGTGGCCGTGTTTTAGTAATTTTCACTAATAATGCTGTATAATATTCGCTATTGATGGTTCTTCTTTTCTCAAGTTAATCGATGAACAAAATACGTTACACATCCCATAATCAGTCAGTTAAGTGCCATACGTGATACACGCTTGGGCGATCATGCCTCGAAAGAGACATGACTGACTGGACAGAAGATTTTCCCGCAGTAGGTTGCCATTACTTTCTGCGGTAGACTGGTTGCAAATCCAAGGCTATAGAACCCAATCTGTCCTGCTATTTAACCCATAACTGGAAGGAAGAGACGGATTTATACCTTTCCCAAGGGTATTTGCGCGTAAGTGAATACAATGGGTTCAGCTGGAATTCGAACTCGGCTCCCTGATTTCTCGTTCCGAGCCGATATCCACTGTACCACAACGCACATCCCATAATACGGAGGCCAAAACCTTGCCTGCTGATGTTTGGTCTTTGATCGCTTTGGACGGCTTTCACCTGCTGCTGTCCACTCAGCTGACTGTTTTTTGACTCCGGAGTGAAGTGGTGGATCCATGTTTCATCCATTGTCACATTTTTACGCAAAAATTCTTTCTTGTTGCATTGAAAGAGTTACAATCAACGCTGTGAATCGTCGACGCGTTGTTGTTTTTTATTGATTGTGAGCAACGGCGGCACCCATTTTGAACACAGCTTTTTCATTGACAAATGTTCATGCAAAATGATGAATACACTGCCTTCTGATATGTTCAACTCCTCTGCTATCTCACGCAACTTCAAAACGATCGGCCAAAACGAGTTTGTTGATTTTGTGTGTGTGTGTGAGAGAGAGAGAGAGAGAATGTGTGTGTGTGTGTGTGAGAGAGAGAGAGAGAGTGAGAGAGAATGTGTGTGTGTGTGTGTGTGTGTGTGTGTGTGTGTGTGTGTGTGTGTGTGTGTGTGTTTTCCGGGACATCTGCCGATTTTGGAGGACCTGCGCGTTCAATATCATTTATGTCTCTACGACAGCGTTTAAAGTTACCATACCACCTCTTAACAATTGTTTCCGACAGAGCAGTGTTCGAATAACGCTTATCAAGCCATTGGTTTGCTTGAACAGCATTTTTCCAATCAGAAATCAATGTTTTATCAACGCGCAAAGTTCACATTTGTTCATTGTTTTGAAAATTTGCAAAAGTAGCTTCACTTAAATAACTGTAATTTGTAAACTAATAATCCGATTGGTCCCAAATTTTGTCACGTGCCTTTTGAAGGTTAGTACTTCATAAAAATTATACGGAGTTTTTTGTTAGTGGCGCCATCTATATGTCAATGGTACCATCTATACTTATTGAGTGATGTATTAACAGTTCATTACTTTTTTCTTTATTTCTAATGATATTTTCCTGTTTCTTAATAATTTGCTTCGCTTTTTGAAGGCACTTTTCTGGTTGCATTCCAAAATATGACTTAAAAAAACTACGACATCTAAGACACATATCATCGCCTCTAGTATATATCCACTTAAATATATACATGCAAGGAAGCTGAGTATCAACTGCCATCTATTCAATTGTGTAAGCAGAATAATATATTTTAATCAGTTCGAAGCTTCCATATAAACTAAATTTCGTCATTAAATGACCCATATGTTGCTGATATGCTGTCAAACAAATCGACAAATTTTTGTTCTTTTATTGTTTCTCTTGCCTTAATAGGGATTATCTCATATTCATTAAGACTCAGTAACCAGTTGCGCCATAGAGGTTTTATTGCCTTGCAAAGGGTGAAATGGTTAAAAGAAAATAGCGAAAGAGTAGCGAGAGTCTTGCGATGCCGAATCAGTAGAAGAGAGACTGTAGCGCGGAAAATTAATATTCGTCTACAAGGCTACGTAATCAGTTTTGAACTCCGTCGAGACTAGGAAGAGATTAGTGGGCAACTTCAAACCAGATATGCATGCAATGACTCTTAAAAAAAAAAAAGAGATTTGAATTTCGAACTGAACCATTTATTTTTTTCCATCAAGGTAAATCGTTCTAGTTCCACGTGCCATGTCTCTTTCGGGCGTCTCATTATCAGGCATCTCCCTTTTAACTCAACTTTACAAGTTTTTGCTCACCTCTGCTGTAGCCAAGTATTGAACTCAATACTGTTTGGATTACTTCAATCAACGCTTTTATCCACGGAGCGATGTTGAGAACTAATTTTTTGAATAAAGCCAAAAGATATTGACATTGAACATGGCAACAAAAATGAAGACAACAGTCCGAACAATGTAAATAGTCCAAATAATTACAATACCTCATCTGAGAAATATAGACAGATATTGGAGGTGAATATGGCAACAAAGATGAGGACAACAGTCCGAACACTGTAAATCGTGTAAATGATTACAATACCTCATCTCAGAAATATAGACGGATATTGGAGGTGAATATGGCAACAAAGATGAGTACAACAGTCCGAACAATGTAAATAGTGTAAATAATTACAAGACCTCATCTCAGAAATATAGACAGATATTGAAGGTGAATATGGCAACAAAGATGAGTACAACAGTCCGAACAATGTAAATAGTGTAAATAATTACAAGACCTCATCTCAGAAATATAGACATATTGAAGGTGAATATGGCGACAAAGATAAGAACAACAGTCCAAACAATGTAAATAGTGTAAATAATTACAATATATCATCTCATAAATATCAACAGATAATGAAGTTGACTATGGCAACAAAGATGAGCAAAACAATGTAAATAGTGTAAATAATTACAATAATCTCAGAAATAGGGACAAATATTTGGCAAATATATCTCATAAGATGAAATGTTGGTGTTATTTTCATTTTGGCCAAATTTAGACAATTTATCCATCGCACCCTCTATTTATTGACCAAACAATTACAGTTACTGCCCGTTAAAAGTTTATAAAAGACTTCTATTTTTCACAATTTTTTTCAGGAAAATAAGTTTCTGAATTCTATTAACTGTTATTGCTCTTTCGCTCTTTTCCCAACCTTTGGTTTGTAGCATAATTTTCCTACAACTGTTTTATCTTACTCCATATTAATACTTCCAGAAATAATAATAATAATAATAAAAGGCCTAAGAGTGTATCGGCTGAAGTGAAAGTATAAAAGCAGCAAAAGATGAGAGTATAAATTCCAGGTATAACAGAAGAATTAATGACAAGATTAGGCAGGCCGGCTAATGCATCAACCGAAAATTACTAATGAAAAAAAAAAAACAAGGACAATGATATTCGTTCGAAGTTACGTTTTGTTTATAAATATAGAAGTTGCTTTTAACAATTATCCGGTGCAAGGAATGGCTTGTAAATTTCAATGCCCACAAAACTTTTATTCGTCATAGTGAACATTTTTTTGCCTTCTATTAGAATGGCTGTTTCTAACCATAAGGAGAGAAACTCAATTCGCTTTCAGGATCTCACGTTTTCCACTGACATGAAATGTAGTGATTATATTGAATCAATTGCTAGGTCTGATGCTAGGAAAGTTGGTTCACTGTATCATGCTAGAAACTTTTTCTCCTCGGAATTCATCTTATTGATAAATCTACCATTCGTCCGTGCATTGAAAACTGCTGCAAAACTCTGACAAAATCCAATGAAGGGAATGCAATGTTACTGGTCTTGACCTGGCATCTCAACTTTAGTATATTTCTCACCGCCTTGACGTGGCTTTTCTAAGTCTTTTTTATAAATATTTTTATGGTATTTACTCTAATTAACTCTCCTCCTTGATACCTTAGGGACATAAATTTAACTACTAGATTAGAAACTAGGTTTCGTCCTTTTACTGTTGAAATACACTACCGGCCATAATTATTAGGCCACCCCACTGTTTTAAAAAATGAGGTATTTCATACTCTTTTTTAGTATTTATTGCCAAGTGAATAACTGTAAATGAAAATAGAATGGTTATTTTGTTATTATTACTTTGCAAAATGTTGCAAAGCAAATAGCGACAATTTACCTATCGTACCCTGTAGATCTGATATATATATATATATATATATATATATACACACAATACCGGCCATAATTATTAGGCCACCCCACTGTTTTAAAAAATAAGGTATTTCATACTATTTTTTAGTATTTATTGCCAAGTGAATAATTGTAAATGAAAATAGAATGGTTCTTTTGTTAATATTGCACAATAACATGTGCATCAAATGAATTTATAAATACGTAATAATTACCTATATTGCAGTTTCATCATTGAAAGAATTTAGGGTGATTCGGACGAGTTCATCTTTGCTTCCTTGCCTTGTAAAATTTTGCAAAGTAATAGTAACAAAAGAACCCTTCTATTTTCATTTAGAATTATCCACTTGTCAATAAATACTGAAAAACAGCATGAAATACATAATTTCATTTAAAATATGGGGTGGCCTAATAATTATTGCCAGCACTGTACATGCAACCGTAGGTTCTATTTTAATAATTTCTTTTATTGCTTTCCTGCTACCTAGGATCTTTAAAAAATTAGATGCAACCTTTTCATTGTCTCTACTTTTATAGTTCTCTCGTTTCACTAATATTTTCCAATTCCATTTCGTTCTAAGTAACCCTCTCTTGCGTCTAAGTGACTTTATCGCCTTACTTCGGTAGAAATGATTTTAAAAAGCGTGGACCAGGCAAGAATCCTAACACGATCAAAGCGACCTGAATCACCCTGACGAACCTCCACCTCACACCTGACGGAAACGTCGTCGAGGTTTTATTTTTCCCGAATTTCCGCCAGTGACTTTATCACCTTACTTGGGGAGAAATGATTTTAAAAAGGCGTGGACCGGGCTAGAATCCTAACACGATCAATGCGATCTGAGTCACCCTGAAGAACCTCCACCTCACACCTGACGGAAACGTCGTCGAGGTTTTATTTTTCCCGAATTTCCGCCAGTGACTTTATCACCTTACTTGGGGAGAAATGATTTTAAAAAGGCGTGGACCGAGCTAGAATCCAAACACGATCAATGCGACCTGAGTCACCCAGACGAATCTCCACCTCACACCTGACTGAAGCGTCGTCGAGGTTTTATTTTTCCCGAATTTCCGCCAGTGACTTTATCACCTTACTTGGGGAGAAATGATTTTAAAAAGGCGTGGACCGGGCTAGAATCCTAACACGATCAATGCGACCTGAGTCACCCTGACGAACCTCCACCTCACACCTGACGGAAACGTCGTCGAGGTTTTATTTTTCTCGAATTTCCGTCAGTGACTTTATCACCTTACTTGGGGAGAAATGATTTTAAAAAGGCGTGGACCGGGCTAGAATCCTAACACGATCAATGCGACCTGAGTCACCCTGAAGAACCTCCACCTCACACCTGACGGAAACGTCGTCGAGGTTTTATTTTTCCCGAATTTCCGCCAGTGACTTTATCACCTTACTTGGGGAGAAATGATTTTAAAAAGGCGTGGACCGGGCTAGAATCCAAACACGATCAATGCGACCTGAGTCACCCTGACGAACCTCCACCTTACACCTGACGGAAACGTCGTCGAGGTTTTATTTTTTCCCGAATTTCCGCCGCTGTTCGTCGGCGCATGCGCAAGTGACAATGCATCCCAAAATAGAAACTTTCAGGGCGCGAAAATTGGATTTAGTCAAAGAAAAAATTGTTGATGTTGGCAAGCAGGTGCGAATTCAATAAAGATTTATGAAGAAAGTGGGACGCGCCATTCAGCTGCGGGAATGGCGGCGATAGAGCTAATTGGAGGGGATGGTGAGTGAGTCAAGTGGGGGTCGGGTGGAGTGGTGAGTGCGGAATAAGTCCTGAAAGCCAGTAATTTCATATTTTGTCAACAGAAAAATGATCATTTAAAAAGATGGTGGCGACTGGGACGCAAACTGAAATAAGGAAGACTGAACTGACGAAAAAGAAGAAAAGAACGAAGGAAAAGAATGAAAGGAAGAAAGCGAGAAAAAAAATGAGGAGATGGCAAAAAAGAAAGGGAATGAATTAAAAAAAAAAGAAAGTGGGATGACGAGATGAATGAAAGAAAGACTGGGTGAAAAAAAAAAAGAAAAGAAAACTGAAAGAGAGAAAGAAAGAAGAAAAAGCGAAGGAAGAACAGGGAAAATGAAAGTTGAAAAGAAGAAGGAAAGAATTGATTGACTGATTCGGTTTTCTACGGTGCTTTGTGGTGCAGTGGATATCGGCTCGGAACGAGAAATCGGCGAGCCGAGTTCGAATTACAGTTGAATTCCTTGCATTCACTTTTGCGAAAATACCCTTGGGAAAGGTATTAATCCGACACTTCTCCCTCCAGCTATGGGTTAAATGGCAGGACAGATTGAGTTCTATAGCCTTGAGTTGGCAACCAGTCTACCGCAGAAAGTAATGGCAACCTACTGCGGGAAAATCTTCTGTCCAGTCAGTCATGTCTCTTTCGAGACATGATCGCCCAAGCGTGTATCACGTAAGGCACTTAACTAACTGATCAACCTTTTTAAAATACTTTTAAAGCAGAAAATATTTTGACATTGTAAGATTTTTTCTTTTAAGATAATAATGGTATAGGGATAAATTTCTCAATGATTAACCCATAACGGGGGGTGGGGGTGGGGAAAGAGGTTATTTCATACCTAATCAGAATTTGTTAGACAAACAGCAAATTATAATATGGACCTAAATTGAGGGAAGCAATCCTATATATATACACTGATCCCCCACTTTGTGGCCACTGTTCATCATCATTTATCCATCACACCCAGATGGTGCATAGGACAGCAACTTTTTGTTGCTGTTTCTGTAACAAACTGTTCTTTACGGGGCAGGGTTGTTAACCCAGCACCCAAACCTCAAAGCCCCGAAGCCCCAGGACCATTCTTGGTCCTCCGTTACGTTTACAGCACCTGGTATTCCCAAATAGTCACCCATTTAAGTACTGACCAGGCTCTATACTGCTTAACTTCGCTGATTGGACAGGAACCGGTGTATTCAACACGATATAGACGTAGACATTGTGGCCCCCCCTCTTGTTTCCATATATTTATATTTCAGAGAATGTAAATAAATCCTATGAAGATAATTGGTTGATTCGTTTTCTACGGCTTATCGACCCTTTGCTGGTTATTTAAAGCCAAAAAATACAATTTTAGATTATAAGAATTTTTTTTAGATAATAATGGTCTAGCGATAGAAATCTCAGTTGGGGGAGAGAAGAGAGGTGGCTTCATACTAGTCTCAACTGTATTTGCGCAGGAGTGAACATAATGAATCCGACTGGAATTGGACCCCGGCTCTCCGGTTAACATTATCCATTGCACCTCACACACGTCCGAGTTTACATCACCTGGTATTCCCAGGCGGTTACCCGTCTAGATAATAACCAAAATCGACGTTGATTAATTTTGGTGACCTTATGGAAAAAATTTTCGACCCTTGCCTCCCCCCCCCCCCAACACACACGAACCGAACTTATGAAAGTCAAACAGTTTATTAAGTTTGCGCTTTTTGAAACATTAAACGACTTTCCGACCCCATTTTTATTAAGACTCCCCTGTGACTCCCCTGTGTATTGTATACCACGAAAAAGTCTGACCCATCTTCTATTATTAAGGCCTTCTTGTATAAGGCACATAGGAATTAAAAGAGATATCAAGGAAGAAAAGAATAAAGAAGGAAGGAATATAGAATAACGCCCCAAACACCAAACATGTATTCTTCTTCATGTGCCATGTTCCTTCAGGATTTCCATTTGGTTCTGTCTCTTGTCGGTTTCAAAATTTTTCATCGTATCTCTCCCCGCTCTGCCATCCATTTGCTCAGGCCTATCGAGTAGGTCAGGCACTGCTTTCCCTGTCTCTCTTTCCTCATTCAGTCAGTTAAGTGCCATACGTGATAGACGCTTGGGCGATCATGTCTCGAAAGAGACATGACTGACTGGACAGAAGATTATCCCGCAGTAGGTTGCCATTGCTTTCTGCAGTAGACTGGTTGCCGACCAAGGCTATAGAACCCAATCTGTTCTGCTATTTAACACATAGCTGGAAGGAAGAGACGGATTAATACCTTTCCCAAGGGTATTTGCGCGTAAGTGAAGGCAATGGATTCAACTGGAAATCGAACTCGGCTCCCCGGCTTCTCGTTCCGAGCCAATATCCACTGGACCACAAATCTGTCTCCCCCTTATGTTAAGTATGAGTTTTCTCCTCGTTTCCAACCTCTCTAACACCTCATCTTTAGTCACGTGCTCAGTCCATGTTATCCTCAGCATCCTTCTGTATAGCCACATTTCTCCTACCTCGGGCGTTTCCTTCATCCTTGAGAAGATCATCCAACATTTACTGCCATACAGAAGGACAGATATCACATAGCAATCCAACACTATTTCCAATTAAATTTTCCTGTCTTTTCAGTACCCTGGTTAGCGTTTGAAATTCGTCTTTGGCCACGCCGATGTATCTTTGGATCTCAACATCGCACTTTCCACCCTCTATAAGCACGATTCCCAGGTATTTCAATTTCTTTACTTGTTTTATTTTAGTTTCTCCGACCTGTAGTTGGCATTTTAGGGTCTTCTTACACTGTTCGGACTGTTGTCTTCATCTTTAAAGCCCTATTCACGACATTTTAGGGTCTTCTTACACTGTTCGGACTGTTGTCCTCATCTTTAAAGCCCTATTCACGACATTTTAGGGTCTTCTTACACTGTTCGGACTGTTGTCCTCATCTTTAAAGCCCTATTCACGACATTTTAGGGTCTTCTTACACTGTTCGGACTGTTGTCCTCATCTTTAAAGCCCTATTCACGACATTTTAGGGTCTTCTTACACTGTTCGGACTGTTGTCCTCATCTTTAAAGCCCTATTCACGACGTTTCCCCTATGTCCACTTCGACCGTCTTCAGGTAATTAAAATCTTGAATCGAACCCTTTATTTTCTCAAGGGCACATCGCCCAGTTGATAAAAGCGTTGGTTGGGTATAGTGTCTTGTCACAAAGCGCTGAGTTCGATACCTGGCTACAACAGTGGTGAACAAAAAAATTAGAGAGTTGAGCTAAAGGTAAATAACTAAAATATCAGGAAGTGTCATGACGCATTGAACGAGAACAATATACCCCAATGATCGAAATAAAGGGTTCAGCTCAACATTCTAATTGACTGAAAAAGCTCGGAGTGTATAACGGTCGAAACGTCGTGAGTATGGTATCAAAGATGAGGACAACAGTCCAAACAATGTAAATAATTACAATATCTCTTCTCTGAAATATAGAGAAATTATATAATGCATTTGTGAAAGGGAATCATCGAAAGAAAAACATTTAAAGACAATCATTTATATATATATATATATATATATATATATATATATATATATATATATATATATAAGAAAAAGTGCGAGAAGAAGCGAACGTTTTGCTTAAATTGTAAGTTTATTGTTGCTATTATTATTAATAGTACTTGCTTTTTGAATGATATATTAAGTCTCCATAATGGTATTTGTGCCGCTACACGTGTTTCGAGTCTAAAATTAACTCTCTTCAGGTGAATAAACTTGTGACTTCAAATATCGAGATCCGTTTGCTTTTCTGATGGCCAAGGTATTGCGTATAAATACATAAGTCAAGTGGTAAGCAGGTCAGAAAGTTCATATGCTTGCGTACGTGTTGGGCTTTTTTCACACGCGCGCGTTAAATTTCTCCTGCCACCTTCGTTGAGTGAAAAAAAAATTTCACTAACCTGCGAAATTTGATTTTGTCTTTGTACTTCAAAATTGTTTTCAGAGATTTTGATTCTATTTTACTCTACGGGTCACCTAGTTCTTTTTGTTGTTGTTAGAATACTATTTAAATTTAGTGTGCGTGTGGTGGGGGTGTTAGGTTTTTAATATGGTTTCTTTGAGAGAAGGGTTGTATTTTTATAGATATTTCTTTCTGCATCATGAGTGTGTCATAATCTGCAATTTGGTATATATATATATATATATATATATATATATATATATATATCCTGCCACGCTCATGCTCATGAAGAGAGAGACAGTTTTAGCGCAATTCATTCTGTTTACTACCAGTTATGAAAGCTCTGGAAGAAGAAGAAGAAGAAGAAGAAGAAGAAGAAGAAGAAGAAGAAGAAGAAGAAGAATTATAATGGATAGCTGTTTAAAAAAATACCCGATCAAAATTTTCAGAACTAATGAAAATCGTGGATATCGAAGGAAAGAATTGATTGACTGATTCGGTTTTCTACAGTGCTTTGTGGTGCAGTGGATATCGGCTCCGAACAAGAAATCGGGCAGCCGAGTTCGAATTCCAGTTGAATTCCTTGCATTCACTTACGCGCAAATACCCTTGGGAAATGTATTAATCCGTCTCTTCTCCCTCCTTCTATGGGTTAAATAGCAGAACAGATTGGGTTCTGTACCCTTCGTTGACAACCAGTCTACTACAGAAAGTAATAGCAACCTATGGCGGGAAAATCTTCTGCCTAGCCAATCATGTCTCTTTTGAGACATGATCGCCCAATCTTGTATCATGTATGGTACTTAACTCACTGACTGAATGAAAATGATACTAAGTTGATGAGAAAAATATAAATGACAGCGAAGGAAACATTTTTTAAATAAATTAATAAAAACGGAAAACACAATTTAGGAAAAGATGGTAAAGAAAGAAGTGATCGAATTTGTCACTTTATTTTATTTTATTTTTTTTACTAAAGATTAAATCGATGTAAAGGAATTCACAGAAAATGTTTGCAAGGATATTTAGTCAATAAAGAATTTCTTTTTTTTTTTAATTAAAATAGAAAACAGAAAAAATACAGTGAGAACAGATACAGAGAAAAATGAACACAGAATGTCCTTCGAAAAATGCAGCAATTTCCGACATCTTGTTTGCAGAAAGCTTCTAATGTGCCAAACATTGAATTTTGGCTTCTGGATTTTCGAAACTGAAAGACGGTGGGTGAGGTGCGATGGAAAGTGAAAAAGACAACCTGTTCGTTCGATATCTGAGTTGAAATGAACAGGATAATTTTATTATTATTATTATTATTAAAATTTTGAGAAATAGAAGCTCTATTCTTTATTGGAACCTGATACCACTATTTAGAGGGGAAATACTTTTTGAGACACATTTTGCTCTTGTCGTTTGATCAGATAACAAATTCTTCGGTAAAGGTGAAAAGGTAAAATGAGAAACAAATTCGATTTTCGTAAAATTAAATATTTTCCTCTTTACATCCATAAATACACACACACACATACACCCATATTTATGCATATGTATATATGTGTGTGTGTGTGTGCGTAGTATATATATATATATATATATATTGTGTGTGTGTGTGTGTGTGTGTGTGTGTGTGTGTGTGTGTGTGTGTGTGTGTATACCAATCTTTACCTATTTTGTTCTGTTCGTATCTTAGTCGATTATTTGTATCTGTATGAAACTTCAAATATATCGACATATATATATATATATATATATATATATATATATATATATATATATATATATTATTTTGAACATTATTTTTACCGATACTCCTATTTAAGTAGATATACTGTTTTTAATTAAACAGTATTTTATATTTATATCTACCGGCCTGATTATATATATATATATATATATATATATATATATATATATATATATATTAATCTTCATAAATAAATTGACTTCTTTCAGTGACTGGCGTGTGTATACACTGCTTATATGCAACACGTTAAAATTTCGCTTCTCTGATATATATATATATATATATATATATATGACGGTAAAATTTCGCTTCTCTGATATATATACATATAACGTTAAAATTTCGCTTCTCTGAAATATATATATATATATATGCGCGCGTGCGTGCGTGCGTGCGTGTGTGTGTGTGTGTGCGTGTGTGCGTGTGCGTGTGCGTGTGTGTGTGTGTGTGTGCGTGTGTGTAAGCGTTTATTGACGGATGTGGTGCGGTAGATGTCGGCTCGGAAAGAGAAATCGGTGAACCAAGTTCCAATTCCAGTCGAACACTCTGCATTAACTTACGCACTGGTAACCTTGGGAAAGGTATTAATCCGTCCCCTCCCTCTACCTATGGGTTAAATAACTGAAGTCTGCTGCTCATGCGATCTGTGTCGAACTTCTGCATCGATTGTTTGTTATCAGCGGTTCCAAAAACTCTTAATGGTGCTAGACAAGTCTTCACCACTCTAAACAATTCTTTGTGTGGCAGTCTAACTGAGTTAGACACTCATACGTCGAAATCGACGGGAGAGTTTATAATATATATATATATATATATATAACAAAATTTACTCACAGCTTTTATCCAGTCAGTCAAGTGCGACACATGTTACACACTTGAGCAATCATGTTTCTTTCAAGTCATGACTGACTAGGCAGAAGGTATTCCTGCAGAAGACATCCGGTGCTTTCTGTCGTAGATTAGTTGACAACCAAGGCTATAGGACCCAATCTTTTCTGATATTCAGCACTTGCTAGAAAATAAGGATTTATACGTTTTTCTAAGGATATTTGCGCATTAGTGAATGCAACAAGGCCGACCAGAATTTGAGCTCGGCAACTTATATTAACAACGATATAAAAAGTTATGCTGAAACATTTTTGCGACCTAAACTATATATGTGTACATATGTGTGTGTGAGGGAGTGTTTCGAGCGCAAGACTTATTTCAAACAACTTCGGTTAAAAAATATATCGACAAGTTCTTTTTCAAATTTCCGAATAGTGTAAATAGTTACAATATCTCTTTTTAAATATGGACCCATCCTAAAGAAGGCCGGAGGGTACAACGGCCGAAACGTCGCGAATATGGCAAGAAAGATAAGATCAACAGTCCTAACGATTTAAATATTGTAAATAGTTACAATAAATCATCTGAGAATTATACACAGATCCTGAAGTAGGGTGAAGCGTACGATGGTCGAAACGTCGTGAATATGACAACAAAGATAAGGACAACAGTCTTAACGATGTAATTAACGTAAATAGTTACAATACTTCATCATTGAAATATAGAGAGATACTGAAGAAATACGGATCGTATACCGGCCGAAACGTTGTGAATATGGCAAGAAAGATAAAGACAACAGTCTTAACGATGTAAGAAGTGTAAATAGTTACAATACCTTATCTCAGAAATATAGATAGATCCTGAAGAAGGGTGGAGCGTACAACAGTCGAAACGTCGTGAATATGGCAAGAAAGGTTTGTTCTTTGTATTATTATTGCTAAGTCCGCTTGTATTTCTTACTGTAGAAATATTTAGATTGAGATAGTCAAATGCGGAATATTTTAGTAATTTTCTAATGTTTGTAATAATAATCAGTATAATTCCTTGGATACGATACCTACTTAGAGTTAATTTTTATGGTAACTGCACATATTTTGGGTAAAAAAAAAAATCTAAGATCCTTGTTGCGACACTGCAGATAATTAAGTGTACCCACTATATTAAAAATTCTCGCACAGTATTACAAAACAAACTATAATAGTAATTCATAATTGGTCTAACACGATTATCATTTCTTTTCAAATCTTTAAATAATTAGGTACAGTTTTAAAACCATCTACTTGAACGGATTATTTTTAATTATTTAAAATAACCTAATTTAGAATAGTTTTTGCTAATTTAAAATAATCTTATTTAAAATAATTTTGCTTATTTAAAATAACATTTGCTTTTTTAAAATGACATTTGCTTTTTTAAAATAACCTTAAATAAAATAACATTTGCTTTTTTAAAATAACCTTATTTAAAATAATATTTGTTTTTTTAAAATAGTCTTATTTAAAATAACCTTATCAACAGAAGCATTGCTTATATGTTGTCATTTATAAAAATTAATTTAATTGTTAATTTAAACTTGAATTAGAAGTTTATTAACAAAAGATTAATTCTCTGGCTTATGGACGCATTACGTTGAAACACGTTTTTACATACGATCAACGAAGTTAAGCAAGCCTGGTCAGTACTTAGATGAATGACCGCTTGAGTAATACCAACTGCTGTGAGCTTAAATGTACATATGGCATAATGTGCTTACGGCCACATTGCGTTGAAACACCGGTTTTCGTGCGATCATTGAAGTTAAGCAATGTCGAGCTTGGTCAGTACCTAGATCGCTTCGGAATACCTGTTTGAATGTACGTATAATTAATGAGACGTATAATTAATGAGACGTATAATTAATGAGACGTATAATTAATGAGACGTATAATTAATGAGACGTATCACCGAAAACCATTAATATATCCAAAAACAATTGCGTACAAAATATTTAGAATCCGGCATTAAAGAACCAATAGAAATTGATATGACAATAAAAAACAAAAACAACCGAAGAATCTTTCTTCTTCTCATATCCAGCGTTATTTT
Source organism: Ascarosepion bandense (assembly GCA_037127315.1). NCBI lineage: Eukaryota > Metazoa > Mollusca > Cephalopoda > Sepiida > Sepiidae > Ascarosepion > Ascarosepion bandense. The sequence continues at coordinate 396,086 of JBBBDQ010030013.1, forward strand.
TCTTTTTTCTTTTGCCATTTTTCCTTTCTTTCTTTCTGCTCCGATGAACTTAGATCACTGGTGCCCCATCATGTCGAAACACTTATGGTTCCGAATTTGCACGAGATACTAGATTGGCAACTAGGTCCCACTCTTTTACAGTGAAACCGTTAATATGTAACTGCAATTTCTATTCCAACAGCTTCTTTCCTCGCACTTCCCGACTGTGGAATTCCCTTCCACATGATTGCTTCCCCGACGGCTACATTCTCCAGGAGTTTAAATGTAAGGTCAATAGACACATGTTATCACACTAACTCGCATCCATTCTTTCAAACACTCTTCCCATCTACCCAACCCTCATCCTCGCTATCCTTACTCATCGGTCACCTTCCTCCTAACATACGCTATGTCTAACCACTCCTTCTCTTTACCTTCCCCTATGTAGCCCCCTGCGCAATAGTGGCAGTGGAATGCCTTGCTTGGGGTGAAATGATTAAAAAAAATAACAAAATAAAATAACCAGCGTATTTTCTTCTTTCTTTTTCCTTTTTCATTCTTTTTTCCTTCTTTCAGTATCCAGCGTTTTTTCTATTTCTTTTTTCATTTATTTCTAGTCTTTCTTTCTTTCGTTTAGTATCTATCGTTTTTTCTTCAGTTTTCTTTCCTTTTCTATTTTCATTATTTCATTCTAGCTTTGTTTCTTTCATTCTTCTTGTATTTAGTGTTCTTTCTTCTTTCTTTTTATCATTCGTTCCATTCTTTCCTTCTTTCTTTCTTTCTTTCTTCTTTTCTTCTAGTATCTAGTGTTTTTTCTTCTTCTATCTTTCTTTTTTTCATTCTTTCTTTCTTCTTTATTTCTTTTTCTTTCTTTCTTTTTTCTTCTAGTATCCAACGTTTTTCTTTTTCATTCTTTCTTTCTTTTTCATTTTTCTCGTCTTTCTTTCTTCTTTCTTTCTTCTTTCTTTTTTCTTTCTTTCTTTTTTCTTCTAGTATCCAACGTTTTTCTTTTTCATTCTTTCTTTCTTTTTCATTTTTCTCGTCTTTCTTTCTTCTTTCTTTTTTTTCTTTCTTTTTCTTTCTTTCTTTTTCTTCTAGTACTCAGCGTTTATTTTACTTCTTTCTTTCTTATTTTCTTTCTTTCTTTCTTTCTTTCTTTCTTTCTTTCTTTCTTCTAGTATCCATCGCTTTTTCTTCAGTGTTCTTTCTTTTTCTGTTTTCATTCTTTATTCATTTCTTGATGTGTTTCTTTATTTTTTCTAGTATCCAGCGTTATTGCTTTCTTTGTTTCTTTCTTTTTCATTTTTTCCGTTCTTTCTTTCTTTCTTTTTTCTAGTATCTAGTGTTTTTTCTTCGTCTATCTTTCTTTTACTTTTTTCTATTCTTTCTTTTTTTTTTCTTCTAGTATCCAGCGTTTTCTTTCCTTTTTTCTTTCTTTTTTCTTTTCCATTCTTTCTTCCTTTCTTCTGATATCCGGTGGTTTTTTTCTTCAGTTTTTCTTTCTTTCTTTCTTTCTTTCTTTCTTTCTTTCTTTCTAGTATCCATCTTTCTTTCTTTCTTTCTTTCTTTCTTTCTTTCTTTCTTTCTTTCTAGTATCCATCTTTCTTTCTTTCTTTCTTTCTTTCTTTCTAGTATCTATCTTTCTTTCTATTATCTATCTTTCTTTGTTTGCAGCAGCATCAGGTTGAAAGAATGGTTCACCTTCAGTCACCAAAGTTAAGCAACGTCAAGTCTGGTCAGTACCTCGATGGTTGACCCCTTCGGAATACTGTAAATTTGGATGTGCAGGTCATGTAACGGGTAACCTCCTCGGAATTTGAATTCAGAGAGCCGAGTTTCAATTCCAGCTAGTTACATTCACTTCTATGATACCCTTGCGAAATGTATGACTCTAACTCGTCTCTTCACCTCCCCCGAACTATGGGTTAATTAGTCGGACTTGTATCAGTAATGTCACTGGTATCTCCAAAACATTCTTAAGATCTAAAAAATACTTACTGGTTTTAAATAAATCGCAAAAGATTGATAAACCGTAAAAAAAATAAAAAAGAACAAATAAATAAAATAGGTTTTCAATTTTTTTTTACATGGAATAGGTCAGTCAGTTAAGTGCCATACGTGATACACGCTTGGGCGATCATGTCTCGAAAGAGACATGACTGACTGGACAGAAGATTATCCCGCAGTAGGTTGCCGACCAAGGCTATAGAACCCAATCTGTCCTGTTATTTAACCCATAACTGGAAGGAAGAGACGGATTAATACCTTTCCCAAGGGTATTTGCGCGTAAGTGAATGCAATGAATTCGGCTGGAATTCGAACTCGGTCCCCCGATTTCTCGTTCCGAGCCGATATCCAATGCACCGCAACGCACATAGGTATTTTCTCTAAATGTTTTTTGTTGGTTTGTTTTGGTTTTTGCTCGTTTTTTTTTTTTTTTTTTTTTTTTTGGTGGGTGGGGTCAGTTTTAATTGTAGTTTACCTGGAACCATAAGTGTTTCGACATGATGGGGTAGTATGAATCTACCTTTGAACTGGAGAGTTATGGTGGCTAGAGTTAATCTTCTAGCAGCTTTAGTCTGGTTAATAAGTAGAAGTCAGACAGAACTAAGTCACCTACATGAGAAACGCTTGTTGACAAAAAAAAAACGAGATAGTGCGGACATTATCTCTCTAATTGCATAGATGGGTAAACATTAACAGACATAATAAATTTGGCTAGATCGATGACGAATGATAAGGATATCGATGGCGAATGTTAAGCACAGATAACAGGATTTTAAATAGATTCATCTGTCTTTTTCAGGAACATTCGGTTGTCCGTCATTCATTCAGTTAATTGCTATACGTGATGCACCCCTGGACGATCATGTCACTTTTGATCCATGACTAACCAGGCAGAAGAGTTTCCTACGCTAGGTTGTCATTCGTTGTTGCAAACCAAGGCTATAGAATCCAATTTGAAATTCAACCATGGAAATAGTTAGTCTATCAGTTAAGTGACATACGTGATACACGTTGGGTGATCATGTCTCTTTCTATGACTGGCTAGGCAAAAGGTTTTTCTGCAGTAGATTGCCATTTCTTTCTGAAGTAGACTGGTTGCCAACGAAGGCTATAGAACTCACCTAAAATTCAAACATGATAACAGTCAGTCAGTTAGTTAAACGCTTCGACGATCATGTCTTTTTCGATCCATGATTGACAAGGCAAAATATTTTTCCTGCAGAACGTTACCATTTCTCTTTGCGGTTCAGCTGAAAAAGTGATAACAATAGTTATTGACATTTGAAAATGTTTCAAATTTCCATATATATATATATATATATATATGTGTGTGTGTGTGTGTGTGTGTGTGTGTGTGTGTGTGTGTAAAAATTAAGACAGACACGTTATTCCATGGTTAAGGTGGAAATATAGGCCTATTTCAGGCGAACCATTTTCAGCTTCCGTCTTTATTGTTTAGAAGCCTGAAATACGCCTATACTTCCACTTAACCATGGAATAACGTGTCTGTCTTAATTTTTACGAATATTTGCTCTATATGTATTTATATACATATATATTTAGAGCTATCCTAGATAGTTATCCTTCCACTTTATGTATAGAATACTCTTTTGGATTCTTCTATATCTACACCGCATATATATATATATATATATATATATATATATATATAAAGAGGAAAAAATTCATCACATAAATACAGAATTTATATCGACATTTGTAAAAATTACTAACTGCTTCTTCAAACCCGAAAAATAAAATACTCAGAATATTAAATAAAAATGAATAATTGATTGACACAGAGAGCAAATACGGTTAGGTGAAAAGGAGACGCGTATACAGTTAAACATTGAGGCAACAGACAGCGTCTTTATTGTACAGAAGACTGAAGATGGTTCGCCTGAAATACTTAACCAACAGACACCGGAAATGTTACAGAAACAAAAAAACAGATACAAGAAATCAAACATATATAAAAAAATATTGAAAGAAAAATAATGTGCAAGAACAAACAAGAGAATAGATTTAATCATACGCAAAATAAACACACAAAGGTATATAATTATAACAGACCATATATACACACAATAATATACACGCAATAAAAAAAGACTAATAATAACCAAACTAAAGAAAATATACAAATAAAATTGTAAAAATGAAGAAAGAAAAAGTGTTTGTATAGTATAATATAATTACGGTCACAGATAATTAGTAATCACAAATAATTTCAAAGTTAAAAAAGGATAAAGATTCATAAAGAAAAGATTCACAAATTAAGAAAAAAGATTCATAAAGAAAAAGATTCACAAATTAAGAAAAAAAATTGTAAAGAAAAAGATTCGCAAATTAAGAAAAAAGATTCATAAAGAAAAAGATTCACAAAAATAATGACAAAGACTAAAAAAGTATAAATTTTAAACAAGACAAAGAGGAAAAATTATAAAGACTTACAGAAATAGAAGAAAAAGAACAATATATTAAAAACTTTTTTAAAAAATAAGTGTCACCAGTGATTAAATATTACAAAAAATAAAATGTTTAAAATATGAATAAAAAGTAAAAATAAATTAAGAGAGCAAATTCACAATGGAGATTAACAATTTCTTTCTGTGACAGCATTTAAAAGATTCACACTTTCTTTCTGTGACGGCATTTAAAAATAATTTCATTACGTTGGTTTAAAAGCAGGCTATTACCATTAAATTTAATTATTTTTATTTTTTTCATCTAAGCATAGGTTACACCTATTTCTAAAGTTTGTGATTTTCTTATAATCTTTCATTCAATCTATAGAGAGAGTTCTCTATCTTTTAATTCCCAAAAATATATAGACAAAGCATTTGAGGTGAAGCCTAGAGAAGGAATATTTATGATTATAAAATCTGTTTCCACGGTCCGGTGGAAATTCCAAAATATACTTTTCTTTCTTTATCATCTTCCACGGGTAAAATAGTTTCATGGTATATCACTTTTTCAGGCATACATATACCTTCAACTGGACAGTCATATTTAATCTTACAATTACAAGGGAGGGGTCGTATTTATTAGGGGATTTTAGAAAAATTATCTAGTATTTTATTATGATGATAATTAATGATGCTGTGGGTATTGCTAGTGCAAGAATAACTAATTTTTAATGTTTTTCTATTAAAGATCTTACTTAGTGGGTTGTTAAAATTAAAATGTTTATCGAACAATTTAAGAAAATATTGACCAATATTAATGTTAGACAATTGACAAAAAGGAGTTTTAACCATAAAACTTTTCTTTTTCTATTTTTAGACTTATTAATACCAGATTTATTGGAAGTTTATATAGAATGATTCCTGTTTAAACCCACTTTTTTGAGGGGATTATTATAAAGGATTTTAATATCGTTAAATATTTTGCTATTGGGGGATAATTTATTTATCCTAGTATTAACAGTCGCAGGAATTTGTTTTACCACTTAGTGGGAATGGTTAGAATTAACATTAATGGTTAACATTAATGGTTAGAATTAACATTAATGGTTAACATTAATGGTTAGAATTAACATTGGTGACTCGATATTTTTATGAAATGCTTTAAAAGTGTTCTTAGAAAGGCTCAAAGTAATATCCAGAAAAAAAAATTAATTCAAGATTTGATAAATATCTATTTTAAATCCAAGTAATTTAAAAGCCATTATTACTTTCTTTTGTATTGTAGAAGACAGAAGACCATTACTATTAGGCATAGCAATAAGCACATTGTCCCTATACAGTCCGATTTTTTCGGATTCAATAATCCTAAGAATTTTCCAAATATATATGCCTACTAAATTAGCAATTTAGCGAAGTCATAAGCACCCATAGGGATATCAAAATTATCGCTGTTATTTTTTATCCAAGTAGAATTATTATTGTATAATACAGATATTCTAGATGCTAAGATGATTTTATATTCTTCATCATTAATATCTACATAGTTATTAGCAAAATTCAGACTATTCAACAATAGATCTTTAAAAATAGAAGGGTAGAAATCTATAATATCGAATTAAATGAAGGTAGCCTTATCTTTATTTTTAATGTTATTAAGCCATTTAATGGTATCAAAAGAATCTTTCTACATATTATTAATGAATAATCTTTGGATAGTACTAATAAATTTTTTGATTATTTTTTGGAAATAAGCCCTAATTCAGTTTTGGTAGGGTTAATTATTCTGATTTGAAGTTTATTATCAAAGTTAGGTTTATGTTCTTTTAAAAGTACATAAGCATTTTTAAGGTGAATGTCAACCCATTCTATCTTTCATGTTAAATTTACTAGCAAACTCATCAGTATGTAGATTAATTTTCAAGACAGTTCTTTAATCGTTATCGATTTTAAAATTGTTGGTTAGATTTTTAAAAATGAGTTTCCGATGACAGGAATGGTCAATTTTATAAATATTTTTTTATTTATCAGCCTTGATCCATGGATCATGTGAAGTTTTAATTTTATCAATATCTTGATTCACCTTAAGTAAGAATTTAGAAAATCTTTTAAGGCTGATATTTTTTCAATTTAACAAATCAGCTTCAAAAAGATCTAAGAGTTTACAGCTTGAAGGTGTCTTTTGAGATTTTAGGTTAAAGTTTTCCTTAAGATTGCAAGAAGTACGGGAAGGGTTCAGATAGAAATGGACCTCCCAACACAGTCTCACTAAAATACCAATTGTTTTCTCCACGAGGGATCTAGTAAAAGAATTCAGAGACGGGTAAAAAATGTTTTTCCAAAAATATTCCGGGGAAAGATTTTCTATTTGTATTGTAAAGTCCGTATTAGTAGAGTTTCCGAAATTAGAAGTAATCCGAAGGTAGCTCAACTCAAATTAATAAGGAGCATATATATATATATATGTGTGTGTGTGTGTGTGTGTGTGTGTGTGTGGTGATGGAAAATGAGTTAGGTTAACCTGAGGAAGTCAAAGGGAGAGCATTCCCTCACTTTTATTTTCTCAAGTTAACATGACTCATTTGTCTCATTATCAAATTACTAGCACTCGCTCACATACGAGCATTGGGATCGTCATTTTCTCTCCCTATTTCCTTTCTCTGCCCCCACCTAGTGGTGGCATCAAAAATTGCTAAAATTCAACGAGTGTTGGACGAGGCCATTTACGTGAATCCGTCAGGGGTTTTTGAAGCGTGGAAACCACTGCTTAATTGCTTCTGTTCCCAGGTCCACCCTGACACGGAGTAGTAGCACCTATTAGAGTCCGAGTTACAGGCAAATACTGAACCCCGAAACTGGTGTTAAGACACTATGAAAGTATAGAAGTACATTTTTATACTGAAGTTGTCAGTAGTACATTTTCTTAGTAAAAAAAAAATATTACCAGAAATATAGTTTTGCAAAATAATAATGCACCCAAGAAAAATCCAATTTACGTATTAAATAACACATACAGAATAGATATGCCGTTAAACAAAGCAAAGGGATGATATAGAAAACATTACGCGATGGAGAAGCCTACACACTTGTCTAGAAGTGCCTCCATCATAGCTTAATACCATACTTGCATATATATATATATATATATATATATATATATATATATATATATATATATATATATAAATTAAAAAAGGATTAATTCAATGATGTTGAATGACCATTTCGATGTGAAAATCCCCACGGGGGATAACACATCACTTCAGCAACCGAAAAATCCTTTCAGAAACTGGAGAAAAATCAATCTAATTTTCCTTTTTAAATAGATTTGCAAAGAAATTAAAAAAGAAAATAAAAAAGAGAAAGAAAGAAAAAGATAAAACAAAATAAAAACAAATAAACAAGAAAAGAAAAAATTGACATCGTCTGGGTTCACAAAAAAAGAAAACAGAATTGTAACTTAAAAATTAACAGATAACAGCAAGGAATAGGTGGAATTTTGATGACATTCTAAACACTAAAAACCAACATAAACAACCGGTTTCGTCCCAGATCTCTTCAAGTTTAATTTCTGGGAAATTTATTCTAAGAAATTAAAAGAAAATTCTAATGAGAGGGAGTGAGAAAAAATATGCAAAAGAACTAGAGTCTAATCTCATTCAAACGTAACATGCAATCTCTCTGCTTACAAAGAGAAGGCTTTGCGAGATTTGATGTAAATGGACTCCAGAACTTTTAGATGGTATAAGGAGTGCGGCTTAGATGATATTGAAAATCAGTCAAGCCTCAATCCAGCAATTCCCTGCTAGTTATAGAATGTTGTGCTATAGATGATTCGGATGTATTTACCAGCTGACTACTACTTGCGAATGGATTTAAAATTCTGGTGGGTTAATGCTGTCTAATTCTAAAGTCCAAACGCTGAGGTGTTCTACCTATGTAGTCGCATTCACAACTACATTTAAATTTATAAACAACGGAAGGATAGGGTAAAACATTCTTGCGAATGGAAAAAGAAATGGAAGAAAAAATATTACTTGAACATTAGCAGAAAAATAACATTTGGTAATGAAAAGCGAAATCCACCTTGCTAAGCAGAGAGATTTCTTGTTGGGTTTGAATGTGGGTGGACTCTAGTTCTTTTCTATATTTTTTCTCACCTCCTCTCATTAGAATTTTTTTTTTTAATTTCTTAGAATAAAATTCCCAGAAACTAAACTTGAAGAGATCTGGGACGAAACCGGCTGCTTATTTTAGTTTTTATTGTTTAGAATGTCATCAAAATTCCGTTTATTCCTTGCTGTCATTGAATTTTGTACCACCAAGAATCTTTTCAAATAGATAGATAGATAGATAGATAGATAGATAGATAGATAGATAGATAGATAGATAGATAGATAATGAACAGACTGAGATAGATAGATAGATAGATAGATAGATAGATAGATAGATAGATAGATAGATAGATAATGAACAGACTGAGATAGATAGATAGATAGATAGATAGATAGATAGATAGATAGATAGATAGATAGATAGATAGATAGATAAGAACAGACTGAGATAGATAGATAGATAGATAGATAGATAGATAGATAGATAATGAACTGAGACTGAGATAGATAGATAGATAGATAGATAGATAGATAGATAGATAGACAGACTGAGATAGAGAGATAGATAGATAGATAGATAGATACATACATACATACATACATAATAAACAGACTGAGATAGATAGATAGATAGATAGATAGATATGTGCAAGAAAAAAGTGCGAGAAGCCGTAAATGTTTTGTTTAAAGTGTAGATTTAATTTGATTATTATTATTAATAATATTGTTTGCTTTTTGCATAATATTTTAAGTGTCCATGATGGTATTTATGTCGCTACATGTGTTTCGAGTTCAAAGTTGACTCTCTTCCGGTGAATAAATTTGTGACTTTACATGTCGAGATTCATTTGTCTTTCTGACGGCCGAAAATACTGACTCAAATATTATTATGGACCCTTAATATATTTTACAAAAAGCAAATAATAATAATAATAAATCTACACTTTAGACAAAACGTTCACGGCTTCTCGCACTTTTTTCTTCTATACCAATTTCTCTCGTTCTAACAACCCCTATTTCTGTTATCAATATATATATATATATATATTTGTCTCATCGCCATAACTTATTATATGAACCACAGGTTTCGAGTATTGAAGGCCTGGAAAGTCAACGTTCTTCTTTACAAAGCGGGAGATATGGACTCTAACAGATTATCGTTGTGGGATGCCTGTACGGTCCCAACGCAAGTCAGTAAAACAGGCTCCAAGTCGCATGCAGACATTACCGTCGAAGCAAGTCACATCCAGATTCTCCCAGCCACCGTTAGCATCAGAAGAGCTTGGTATACCCAGATACGTGCCTCTGTGTAACTCGTCCAGTTCTGGGTTGTCAATAAAAACGACAGGAAAACAAGCAGTCAGCAGTTTAACGAGACTCTGTGTTCTATGAAAATATTCATTTGCTTCATGTATGAATGTAACCAAAATGTGGGTAATTATATATATATATATATATATATATATGTAGTAGATAACCTAAAGATCTGGTTAGGTGAAACCTTGGTAGGTTTGTTGGCTTTTTAGGTTATCTACTTTTTTGCTCTGCTTTTGTATTGAGAGCTTTTTTGTTATAGATTACTCATCTCTGTTTTTTTCTTTGGGCTACGTACTTTGACTGATGTTCCGGTGCTTAGCTCTTTCTTTTTTACAACCATTTTTTCCTTCCGCTTATATACTCGGAGGTTTTTCGAAACAAGTATAGTGATAAGTTTATAACTATATATATATCTATATATATATATATATATATATATATACCACTCAATAAGTCCCGCACCTGAAATATAGATGGCAACACTAATTAAATATCGATATGTTTTCCGTTTTTCTTTCAATATCGAAACAAAATGTACTATTTGTAGTAGATTATAGTTTGTACATGTTCTAAAGCATAATTTGTAATATATATATATATATATATATGTGTGTGTGTGTGTGTGTGTGTGTGTGTGTGTGTGTGTGTGTGTTAGATGTAGCACAAGCTAATGTGTGAGCGGTCTACTATTTGTAGTGATTTACTTTTTAAGAGTGCTCGAAGCTTATTAGCGCATTATACATATTAACTTTCTTATTATAAGTGTTTATACTAAAAACATAGTTTCCTGCAACAGAATGGCCGTTATGTTTCGGTGCTTGCTTATAATCTCCTCGTCAGGCAGTCAAATATTTTTTCTGTTAGTCATCATTTTATATAGAAACGTAAAAACAACACAATTGTTATCATATCCAGAGAATTACGGTGGCGGGGTATGTTGGAGGGTTTGTCTCAATGAACCAATAGAAATTCAAGGAATTAGTTTATAAGAGTAAGTGGGTTAAAGAATTAAAATGACGGGAAAACCCAGTAATAAAACATTTGGATGCATACATATGTATCTTAGCATGTCTTCAAAAGTATTGTGTGTATTCATGAAACGGTAAAGGATTTTCTTTAAATTATTTATTATTTAAAGTAGTGAAAAGTGATAAAGACTGGAATGTGTTAAAAATATAATGCATGTCAAATATAATTTTGACTTAGTAACCGTTAACCGAAAACAATTAATTATCAGAAAATGAGAGAATCAATAGATTTATGCTGCGGGGTAGATTATAGATTAAGGGATTGCTATGGATTCTTGTTGAGAAACCACACAAAATAACAAATAACAAAAGCAGATAAGGAGATAAAAAATATAAGTTATATTGAACAAAATATATACAAACTGGAACACGGGTTAGTCAATTCAGGAATACTAGGAATACTGTTAGTAGGAATCAATATATGCAATCTTGTAGTGAAGAAGTATGTCCGGATAATGAGTCTATATTCTTACTGACGAACTAGCGGCGCTACAACTACTCAACTCTCACTGACAATTACTGCCGTTCTCTAGACAGGATTATATGTACACGTCAGGCAAGTCCATTCTTATGTGTAAAAAAGGGTGATCCCCAACACACCCCTCCCTAGCTTCTTTTTTGGGAGGAACTAGCATTTTTTTTCAGCTTGGGATGTAATATTCTCAACGGCTTCCAAAATATTTCTTTTTTCATCGCGTCAACGTTTTTTTTGAAAATGACGAGCTTGGTTCTTCATTCATTCTTTGGTTTATGTGTCTCACTTGTTCGCCTGGTTTGCAAGAGTTTCCCGTAACTATCGGTGTAATAAATACAGGTTTCTTTTGTGGGATTTCTGTTGTGAATTTTTTACTGCTTGAGAATACCTTTTTTTCCATTTTAAAGTTTCCGTCGTCATACTTTTTATTTTTTTTTTACAACACGAGTTAATGGGTAAATCCCATATATTAAATTTCTGCATCCAGTTCGTTCCTACCAGGTTATGTGTGTTTCTCGTAACGTAGATTTTTAATTTTTTGGTCTTTCCTTGAAAGACATTCGCGATAATTTCGCCTTCCAATTTAATCCTTTTTCCTGTTATCGAATCAACAAATTTTTTAGTGTGTAACATGGTCGGCCTGTTCAACTTTCGCCATATCTGTAAATTTATTATTGCTAAGTCTGACCCCGAATCCAATTGCAATTTGAGCTTCTTATTCAATATTTTCAGTTTTACATATTTTCTTATGTTTTCCTTGTTTTCATCCTCCACTCTAGTAGATCTTACCCCACGAGGTTGGTTTTTGTTGCTGAATACCGTTGATTTGTGGCCCATCTTACCACACGTTCGGCAATTTTTATACTTCAAAAAACAATCTTTCAACCAATGCTATCCACCATATCTGTAACATGCAGAAGCGGGGGGTTGTTTTTATTGGATACTTTTCAAACGTACTTTTGTATGTCTTTTCTTTGTCATTATAATTTTGTTTTCCTTTAGGGGAGGGTACAAACGTAAATTTCTTTTTACCTTTCGAATGTGCGCGACTCCTGAATCTTCGATGTCCTCGCTATCTTTCTTTATACTGAGGCATTTCTGGCAATCATCTGACAGTTTTTGTAGTGTTAGACCTGGCTCGTTTTGAAGTTTGCACAGCATTCGTTTTCTCATTTCGCTGTCTTTAGCAGCAACTAGTCCTTGGACAAATATGAGACACTTGACATTGTCTGGGGTTAGCTCCGACAATTTAAAATCGTCATAGTGTTTTTTGACGATAGCTGCAAATGAAGAATAGTCCTCGTTTTCGTCTTTTCTGAAATTAAGGTGGAAACCTTTTATGAAACAAGACGTTTTTTGGGCTAAACAGCTCTGTGAGGCCTGTCACTGCCTCGTCGAACGTTAAATCGTTTGTCTTTTTAGGTAGAATATAATCTACAAACTTAGTGTGTTCGTCCGTACCTAAATTTATGAGTAAAAGCCTTAGTTTTTTTTTTTTCACTCCAGTGCTGGCAATCGATATTAAAAATATCTTCATATCGCCTGTAGTATTCTCCAAAATGTTTGTCTTCCTCGATTGAGTATTTAAAAGTTTCAATAGCGTTCCACACAGGATCTTGCGAAAACGTCTCCTACTTTTTCGTGTTCTTTTCTAGTGCTGTACTTGTTAATTTCAATAATAATTCTTGCAATTGTGATTGTCTTTCTTCAATCGCCTTTTGTATTTCCATTTGTTTTTTTATCATTTTCCGTTTGTATTTTCATTTTCATTTGCCCTTTTTGTATTTCCATATGTTTTTCTTCGTTTGCTCTTTGCATTTCCATTTGTCTTTCTTCTAGCTTATATTGTCTTTCTTCGCTCCTCTCAATGATTTCCAGTATTCCTTTCTGAAAGTCCTCCATGATTTGCTGTTTTGATTCCGTGAGGGGTTTGAATTTTTAGCTTTTGCTTTCTAGCAATTAATTTCGACCGTTTTTTCTTCTATCTCTCTGTGGTAGTGTCGCCAAATTGTTTGTGGTCAACTTGTTCGAATCCTCGTAGCGAACTTTGTTAAAGTGATTCAGGAAAAGTTCGTCACAAATTTGTTGTGCGACTTGTGCACGAATCTACTTTGCCAGTTTGCTATTGTCGACTCCTCTTACGTGAGTTTCGAGATCGTCCATGCTAATTTGTTGTTCCTTGGGGTTATACGTAAGTTCGAGTTCTTTTGTCGCCAATTTGTTTTTTTGCGACTGATGTGAAAAACGTATTTTTCCTCGGCGTGAATTTGTTCAAATCCTTCGTCGCCATGTTGTTGTGGATTCTTGTTGAGAAACCACACAAAATAACAAATAACAAAAGCAGATATGGAGATAAAAAATGTAAATTGTATTGAACAAAAATATACAAACTGGAACATTATTTTCCATTTTACGCTAGGGGCTTTATTCGCTTCTTTTAATTGCCGGTAATATGTTGAAAGTGATGTGCTACTGCGTAAGTTTTATTATTAATAGAAAAGATGTGCTGATAATAGCGGGTTTTAAAAGGGCTCTTGGTACAACCGATATAAAAAATTACTACATGATTTTCTATGATAGAAATAGAGTATAGATTGACTACAGTGTCAGTTAGACATTTTTTTATAATGGACAGACAATCAGTTTTCAACAATAGCAAGTGTTGCTATTGAAATCATTAAAGTTTTAGGATGTTGTTGATTGCTTAGGTTATGTTGGTTTAAAATTCTATTGCTATGTTTTTTGATGATCTTCTCAAGGTTATCTATATAGCTATAACTAAATTTAAGAGTATTTCTGCTGAAAATTTTGCTAGAGAGTTTATTTTTAGGGGAGTGTTTCTCAATTAATTTGAGGAATTTATGCCTAACTTTGAACTAATCATTTGGTTAAGTGGGTATATATCAGTGATTCTTCTCTTTCTATTACTATTGTTGTTATTATTATATCTGTTATATTTGATGTCAGGGCATTTGTAGCCGCTTTTTGAAGGCAGTGTCATAAAACTAACAATTCTATCTGAACTTATTTATAAATGGAACTTTGTCTGTGTGTGTGTGTCTGTGTGTGTGTGTGTTCGTTACCTAAAGACTCCGAAACGGCTGAACCGATTTCCTTGAAAATTTATACAGTTACACTATAATCGATAATCGAAAAACTCTGTTTATAGAAGGAGTGGTTCGATTTTAATCAAATTTGATACACTCATAGACAAAAGCATAAGAAACGATATTCAGAAGTTTCAAGGTTGCAGTTCTTACAATAGTGCAGAAAATCGATAATATATATATATATATATAAATCGATACCAGGAAATCAAAATCTGACTTACATTCATTCATTTTTCTTTCAGTCTACGGTTTCGCTTTAACTGGAAACTTTTTAGTCTTTCGTGCCAACGTCCATGGATTAGTTTTAAAGCTTTCATTACACCCGAGCAACGCCGGGCTATACACTATTTTCAATAGAGAATGGAATATGTAGGACGACAGATCGTGGGTGGTTAAATTTAGGGTGGATGTATATAGAACTAGCGTTAGTTTTTAAGTAATGTGAGTACAGCTAGACTATTCTGAGGACCCTAGATGTTATGCCAGGAGTCGTCATCGGAGGTCACAATTTGAACAACATAAGATACGCAGATGATACAGTGCTGATAGCAGACACGGAGAGGAAGCTACAAGACCTCCTACAGAAGGTAGCTGAAGAGAGTGACAAGAAAGGACTGAAAATAAACTGCAAGAAAACCGAATGCATGGACATCAGCAAAAAGCGCAGCCCAAAATGGCAAATACAGGTGGGGGATACTAAAATCAAGCAGGTACAAAAATTTAAATACATGGAAAGTTTTCTAACAGAAGACAGAAAGTGCGACACAGAGATCCGAAGGCGAATTGTCATGGCGAAGGACGCACTCCAGAAGGTGAGTAGAGTATTAAGAGATAGGAAAATTTCACTAGAAACAAAGATGAGCGTACTGGATTGCTATGTGATGTCAGTTCTTCAATATGGCAGTGAATGCTGGACAATATCATCAAAGATGAAGGAAAAACTTGAAACAACTGAAATGAGGTTCTACAGAAGGATGCTGCGAATATCATGGATTGAGCATGTGAGCAATGATGAGATTTTGAAAACGATGGAAACAAAAGGGAAATTAATGATGAGCATTAGGAAGAGACAGCTAAGGTTCCAGGAACATGCAATGAGGAAGGAGGTCTTGGAGAATCTGATAATAACAGTCCAGATAGAGAGAAAGAGAGATAGGGAAAAATAGCGTGTAACATACTTAATGGGCCTGAGCGGGTGGTTGGTAAAACGGGGGTTGCGTGGTGTAACAAGAGAAGGCGTGCTAAAAGCCACCAGGGATAGAGAGACGTGGAAAGCCATGATCGCCTACGTCCTGAAATGACAAGGCACAGGAAGAAGAAGAAGAAGAAGAAGAAGAAGGAATGTTATCGACTACATCAAGTGTTACATCTAGGAAGGCTACATTTTTTAGATTAGTTTTTATAATGACTTTAAGATTTAAAGTGCCTGACGAGGTGCTAATAAGCAAGCAACGAAACACAACGGCTTTTGTGTTGCATTAAACTATGTTTTCATTATAAACACTTAGAATAAATAAATCTAACTATTATATATATTAGATGGTATAAAATATAGATCAAATGTGGATTGGAATCCGAGAGAATGATAAGATAAAGAAAAAAAATGAGAATCGTTTATCAATCTAACATCATTCACTTTTATTAGAGTTTCATCACAGAATGACATATGAAGAAAATGTTGTTATTTTGAAGTAGTTTCGATGTTTGGGCGAGATGAGCTGGAATCAAATACGGTTCAAATATGGATCGGAATCCGAAATCATGATAAGATAAAGAACAAATAGGAAACGTTTATCAATTTATCATGTTTCACTTTTATTAGAGCTTCATCACCGAATGAGATATGAAGAGAATGTTGTCATTTTGAAGTAGTTTCGATGTTTGGGCGAGATGAGCTGGAATCAAATACAGATCAAATATGGATCGGAATCCGAAATCATGATAAGATAAAGAACAAATAGGAAACGTTTATCAATTTATCATGTTTCACTTTTATTAGAGCTTCATCACAGAATGAGATATGAAGAAAATGTTGTCATTTTGAAGTAATTTCGATGTTTGGGCGAGATGAGCTGGGATCAAATACAGATCAAATATGGATCGGAATCCGAAATAATGATAAGATAAAGAACAAATAGGAAACGTTTATCAATTTATCATGTTTCACTTTTATTAGAGCTTCATCACAGAATGAGATATGAAGAAAATGTTGTCATTTTGAAGTAATTTCGATGTTTGGGCGAGATGAGCTGGGATCAAATACAGATCAAATATGGATCGGAATCCGAAATCATGATAAGATAAAGAACAAATAGGAAACGTTTATCAATTTGTCATGTTTCACTTTTATTAGAGCTTCATCACAGAATGAGATGTGAAAATGTTGTCATTTTGAAGTAGTTTCGATGTTTGGGCGAGATGAGCTGGGATCAAATACAGATCAAATATGGATCGGAATCCGAAATCATGATAAGATAAAGAACAAATAGGAAACGTTTATCAATTTATCATGTTTCACTTTTATTAGAGCTTCATCACAGAATGAGATATGAAGAGAATGTTGTCATTTTGAAGTAATTTCGATGTTTGGGCGAGATGAGCTGGGATCAAATACAGATCAAATATGGATCGGAATCCGAAATCATGATAAGATAAAGAACAAATAGGAAACGTTTATCAATTTATCATGTTTCACTTTTATTAGAGCTTCATCACAGAATGAGATCTGAAGAAAATGTTGTCATTTTGAAGTAATTTCGATGTTTGGGCGAGATGAGCTGGGATCAAATACAGATCAAATATGGATCGGAATCCGAAATAATGATAAGATAAAGAACAAATAGGAAACGTTTATCAATTGATCATGTTTCACTTTTATTAGAGCTTCATCACAGAATGAGATATGAAGAGAATGTTCATCATTTTGAAGTAATTTCGATGTTTGAGCGAGATGAGCTGGGATCAAATACAGATCAAATATGGATCGGAATCCAGAAATGTGATAAGACCAAAGAACAAATAGGAAACGTTTATCAATTTGTCATGTTTCACTTTTATTAAACTTCATCACAGAATGAGATATGAAGAAAATGTTGTCATTTTGAAGTAATTTCGATGTTTGGGCGAGATGAGCTGGGATCAAATACAAAGATCAAATATGGATCAGAATCCGAAATGTGATAAGATAAAGAACAAATAAGGAAACCGATTTATCAATTTATCATGTTTCACTTTTGTTGAAGCTTCATCACGAATGGAATGAAGAAGATGTTGTCATTTGAAGTAATTTCGATGTTTGGGCGAGATGAGCTGGGATCAAATACAGATCAAATATGGATCCGGAATCGAAATAATGATAAGATAAAGAACAAATAGAAACGTTATCAATTTTATCATGTTTCACTTTTTATTAGAGCTTCATCACAGAATGAGATATGAAGAAAATGTTGTGTTTTTACGAGTAATTTCATTTGGGCGAGATGAGCTGGGATCAAATACAGAATCGACTCTATGGATCTGAATCACGAAATCATGATAAGATAAAAGAACAAATAGGAAACGTTTGTCAATTTATCTGTTTCCCTTTTATTAGAGCTTCATCACAGAATGAGATATGAAGAATATTCTTCATTTTTGAAGTAATTCCGATGTTTTGGGCAGAGATGAGCTGGGATCAAATACAGATCAAATATGGATCAGAATCAAAATCATGATAAGATAAAGAACAAATAGGGAAACGTTTATCAATTTATCATGTTTCACTTTTATTAGAGCTTAAATAGAATGAGATATGAAGAGAATGTTGTCATTTGAAGTAGTTTCGATGTTTGGGAAATGGGCTGGGATCAAGTACCAGATCAAATATGGATCGGAATCGAAATAATGATAAAATAAAAGAACAAATAGGAAACGTTATCAATTTATCATGTTTCACTTTTATTAGAGCTTCATCACAGAATGAGATATGAAAAATGTTGTCATTTTGAAGTAGTTTCGATGTTTGGGCGAGATGAGCTGGAATCAAATACAGATCAAATATGGATCGGAATCCGAAATCATGATAAGATAAAGAACAAAATGAGAAACGTTTATCAATTTGTCATGTTTTACTTTTATTAGAGCTTCATCACAGAATGAGATATGAAGAGAATGTTGTCATTTTGAAGTAGTTTCGATGTTTGGAGATGAAACTGGGATAAAATACAGATCAAATATGGATCGGAATCGAAATAATGATAAGATAAAGAACAAATAGGAAACGTTTATCAATTGATCATGTTTCACTTTTATTAGAGCTTCATCACAGAATGAGATATGAAGAAAATGTTGTCATTTTGAAGTAGTTTCGATGTTTGGGCGAGATGAGCTGGAATCAAATACAGATCAAATATGGATCGGAATCCGAAATCATGATAAGATAAAGAACAAATAGGAAACGTTTATCAATTTATCATGTTTCACTTTTATTAGAGCTTCATCACAGAATGAGATATGAAGAGAATGTTGTCATTTTGAAGTAGTTTCGATGTTTGGGGGAGATGAGCTGGGATCAAATACAGATCAAATATGGATCGGAATCCGAAATAATGATAAAATAAAGAACAAATAGGAAACGTATATCAATTTATCAGGTTTCACTTTTATTAGAGCGTCATCACAGAATGAGATATGAAGAGAATGTTGTCATTTTGAAGTAATTTCGATGTTTGGGCGAGATGAGCTGGAATCAAATACAGATCAAATATGGATCGGAATCCGAAATCATGATAAGATAAAGAAGAAATAGGAAACGGTTATCAATTTATCATGTTTCACTTTTATTAGAGCTTCATCACAGAATGAGATATGAAGAAAATGTTGTCATTTTGAAGTAGTTTCGATGTTTGGGCGAGATGAGCTGGGATAAAATACAGATCAAATATGGATCGGAATCCGAAATAATGATAAGATAAAGAACAAATAGGAAACGTTTATGAATTTATCATGTTTCACTTTTATTAGAGCTTCATCACAGAATGAGATATGAAGAAAATGTTGTCATTTTGAAGTAATTTCGATGTTTGGGCGAGATGAGCTGGGATCAAATACAGATCAAATATGGATCGGAATCCGAAATCATGATAAGATAAAGAACAAATAGGAAACGTTTATCAATTTATCATGTTTCACTTTTATTAGAGCTTCATCACAGAATGAGATATGAAGAAAATGTTGTCATTTTGAAGTAGTTTCGATGTTTGGGCGAGATGAGCTGGAATCAAATACAGATCAAATATAGATCGGAATCCGAAATCATGATAAGATAAAGAACAAATAGGAAACGTTTATCAATTTATCATGTTTCACTTTTATTAGAGCTTCATCACAGAATGAGATATGAAGAGAATGTTATCATTTTGAAGTAATTTCGATGTTTGGGCGAGATGAGCTGGGATCAAATACAGATCAAATATGGATCGGAATCCGAAATCATGATAAGATAAAGAACAAATAGGAAACGTTTATCAATTTATCATGTTTCACTTTTATTAGAGCTTCATCACAGAATGAGATATGAAGAAAATGTTGTCATTTTGAAGTAATTTCGATGTTTGGGTGAGATGAGCTGGGATCAAATACAGATCAAATATGGATCGGAATCCGAAATCATGATAAGATAAAGAACAAATAGGAAACGTTTATCAATTTATCATGTTTCACTTTTATTAGAGCTTCATCACAGAATGAGATATGAAGAAAATGTTGTCATTTTGAAGTAATTTCGATGTTTGGGCGAGATGAGCTGGGATCAAATACAGATCAAATATGGATCGGAATCCGAAATCATGATAAAATAAAGAACAAATAGGAAACGTATATCAATTTATCATGTTTCACTTTTATTAGAGCGTCATCACAGAATGAGATATGAAGAGAATGTTGTCATTTTGAAGTAATTTCGATGTTTGGGCGAGATGAGCTGGGATCAAATACAGATCAAATATGGATCGGAATCCGAAATCATGATAAGATAAAGAACAAATAGGAAACGTTTATCAATTTATCATGTTTCACTTTTATTAGAGCTTCATCACAGAATGAGATATGAAGAAAATGTTGTCATTTTGAAGTAGTTTCGATGTTTGGGCGAGATGAGCTGGGAGAAAATACAGATCATATATGGATCGGAATCCGAAATAATGATAAGATAAAGAAGAAATAGGAAACGGTTATCAATTTATCATGTTTCACTTTTATTAGAGCTTCATCACAGAATGAGATATGAAGAAAATGTTGTCATTTTGAAGTAGTTTCGATGTTTGGGCGAGATGAGCTGGGATAAAATACAGATCAAATATGGATCGGAATCCGAAATAATGATAAGATAAAGAACAAATAGGAAACGTCTATGAATTTATCATGTTTCACTTTTATTAGAGCTTCATCACAGAATGAGATATGAAGAAAATGTTGTCATTTTGAAGTAATTTCGATGTTTGGGCGAGATGAGCTGGGATCAAATACAGATCAAATATGGATCGGAATCCGAAATCATGATAAGATAAAGAACAAATAGGAAACGTTTATCAATTTATCATGTTTCACTTTTATTAGAGCTTCATCACAGAATGAGATATGAAGAAAATGTTGTCATTTTGAAGTAGTTTCGATGTTTGGGCGAGATGAGCTGGAATCAAATACAGATCAAATATGGATCGGAATCCGAAATCATGATAAGATAAAGAACAAATAGGAAACGTTTATCAATTTATCATGTTTCACTTTTATTAGAGCTTCATCACAGAATGAGATATGAAGAGAATGTTATCATTTTGAAGTAATTTCGATGTTTGGGGGAGATGAGCTGGGATCAAATACAGATCAAATATGGATCGGAATCCGAAATAATGATAAAATAAAGAACAAATAGGAAACGTATATCAATTTATCATGTTTCACTTTTATTAGAGCGTCATCACAGAATGAGATATGAAGAGAATGTTGTCATTTTGAAGTAATTTCGATGTTTGGGCGAGATGAGCTGGGATCAAATACAGATCAAATATGGATCGGAATCCGAAATCATGATAAGATAAAGAACAAATAGGAAACGTTTATCAATTTATCATGTTTCACTTTTATTAGAGCTTCAACACAGAATGAGATATTAAGAAAATGTTATCATTTTGAAGTAATTTCGATGTTTGGGCGAGATGAGCTGGGATCAAATACAGATCAAATATGGATCGGAATCCGAAATAATGATAAGATAAAGAACAAATAGGAAACGTTTATCAATTTATCATATTTCACTTTTATTAGAGTTTCATCAAAGAATGAGATATGAAGAAAATGTTGTCATTTTGAAGTAGTTTCGATGCTTGGGGGAGATAAACTGGGATTAAATACCGATCAGATATGGATCGGAATCTGAAATAATGATAAGATAAAGAACAAATAGAAAACGTTTATCAGTCTAACATATTTCACTTTTATTTAAATGGGAAACATACTAGGCTAATAAATATTTCCACTTTGCTCTTTATTGTTTCACACACACACACACACACACACACATATATATATATATATATATATATATATATATATATAAATGTCTTTGTATGTGTGAGATACAGATTATAGATTCATAGCTGCTTCCTTTTGTTCAACAACAGTCGTTTTTTGCTTTCTTGTGTTTCCTTCATCCATTTTTTCTCTCTTTCTCTCTACTGTTAATGTTGTCTTCTCTTTGACTCAAACCTGCCTCTAAGAGCGAACCCTCACCTACACGCCTCCTTGCCTTCGACGGCTCTCACCGTCCGTAATATTATCTTTCACTGACGCGCGCCAATATATTCTTCCACCAGCCTATCTCCCCATTACCGCTCGCTCCGTTTTCCCGCTCTTTCGTCCTCTTTTTAAGCGGGCAGAAGAGGTAGCAGTTCATTCTTACGTTCTCGTAGCGCGCCCCCTGTGCACACGCGAGAAGCGAACCAGTCTGCATATATTTGTTCCAAAGGCTCTGCAACCGCGCTTAAAAAAAAAAAAAAGGAAAGAAAGAAAAAAAAGTAAAGATAAGAATAGAAAAAATATCCGATATATTGATGCAAACACCGTCACGCAAACAAACGCACACACTCAGACACACACACATACACACGTCCGGACAGATTTGTAAATCCTGCGTTACTACTAAAAATATAAGTAATGCATCTGCTTTAGTTGCACGCAAATAGCAAGAAGAAAAAAAAACAACAACAGCAACAACAAAATATAAAGTTGTATATATATATATATATATACATCTGCAAATTTTTTTTTATTTTTTTTTTTTTTACTGATTAGCAACTGCGATTAGCATCGAGCTGCACCCAGATAGAAAGAAAGAGAAAGTGAAGGAAAAGAGACAAAAGTTGATATCGACGAACTTGGGGAAGAAAAAAAGAAAGAAAGAAAATAAAAGAAGAAAAACAAAAAGAAAGGAAGAACGTTATAGCAACATTTTGGGGATCCCCAAAAAGCAACAACACCCGTTCAACAGAGCACTTGTCGTTGAAACTGACTAAACGAAGGGTAAGCATACTTCATCATTCTACAACCTGTTGCATTTCAGCATCAGTTAGCTGCATTATTTTTATCGCGGGAACAGCAATGTTTTACACGCGCACGCACACAAACAGGAATACACACTCTCACAGACTCACACACAGAGAGTAAACACAAGAAAATATCGATATATATATATATTGTATTTTTAGACAGCAATCCCTCTTTTAAGCAAGTTTCGATAAAAATGACAGACAAGTTTCTGTGGTTAAGTTTCTTTTATATATTTCTTCCTGTGATCTTTTTTTTTTTTCAGTACATAAATTATCTAAGAATTCTCCGGATATTTTATTTATCCAAGCACTTTCCGCTATACTTTTACGCATTATCAAGGGTGAAATTTATTTGACTTACAATTTAAGCTCAGTTCAAAGCAAAATTAAATTCATCTTTTATAATGGCTGAAAGTATAGCCGAAAGCGCTTAGATAATAAAATATATATTTAGACATTTTTCATATAATTTATGGACTGAAAAAAATTATAGATATATATATATATATATATATATATATATATATATATATATATAAAATCACTTGAAATCTGATAAAAAATATTAATCATACCACTTTGTCTTTTTCTTCGAAACACACACACACACACACACACACACACACACACATATATATATATATATATATATATATATATATGCGTATGTGTATTATATATTGAACAATATTTATTAATATTTAATATGCTAATTTAATACAAATTGTGGTATTATTGATGATACGTCTCTTCAATTTTGTCCTACAAAACATGATTGATTTTAAGTTTACAGTAGTAGACTGGAGACCACAAGGTTCGAAACTGCACACTCTGAGCTCTTATAAGAAAATGAGGGCTACTAGTCGTTCACCGAATAGATTGCTTTCTATTTACAATCGAACATCCATGTGCATATAAATTACATACACATGCATAAATGCATAATGTACACACACAAATATATAAATATATATATATATATTGTAAATGTATGAGTCAATTTTCAAAGTTTCAAGCTTATTTGAATAATACTCTTCCAACTTTTATATATATATATTATACTACGTCTAAAGCATGACTCGGAGTTTTATGCACTATGCAATCATCAGATGCACCAGATGATAGTTTAGGACATGAAACTCTAAGTCGTGCTTTAGAAGTAAGATAATATAGATAGATAGATAGATAGATAGATAGATAGATAGATAGATAGATAGATAGATAAACGAATTGTGATAGATAGATAGATAGATAGATAGATAGATAGATAGATAGATAGATAGATAGATAGATAGATCTGTTATATTACATTGAGCACTGTTCTATTAACACCTGATAAAATATTTAGTTATCTGTGTGTACCAACGTGTATGCATATATGTATACTTCTTTACATCTATACATATATATGTGTGTGTGTATGTGTTTGTGTGTGGTTTGAATAATTAAATACACGCAGACACATATGTATAAGTATATATATGCATACATATATATACCTATATTTTGTGAATGTTCAATGTATATAAATGTCTGTGCATTTTATATATATATATATATGTGTGTGTGTGTGTGTGTGTGTGAGAGAGAGAGAGAGAGAGAGAGAGAGAGAGAGAAAGTAAAATATATTTTCAGTAAATAAAATCATTGCCTCTATGTCTCATTACTCTATTGTTGTTCATTGAGACCTTTTTACTGCCTATCAACCCTTTGCAGGTTATTAAAAGGCAGAAAATATTTTTAGAATATTAGGGTTTTTTTTAGATGATAATGTTTTACTGATTCAAGTCTTACTAATTAACTCCAAGCAGCGGAGTGAATCGGTGGATTAATACATAATCAGAACTGTTAAACAAGCAAGAAATTACATGGATAAGAAACGGGGGATTAATTCTATTTTACAACCATTATATAAAGTGATCCCTCATTTTGTGGGCATGGTAACTATACATTATCTATTACACCACCTGCACATGCAGGTACTGATTGAGAGTTTTCAATCAGTAGCCGAGGAAAATATTTATTTATCTATTTATTATATATATATATATATATATATATATATATATATATATATATATATAATGTATTGAGGCAGCAGGTAATTTTCTAAACATATACTGTAATAAACATCGTATCTTGGATTTAATTTCTGGTGAAAATAAAAACAAAAATTGTCCAACATTTGGATACTTTTTTATTATGCTGGTTCTAAGTTTTCGACTCACATGAGTGAGCCATCTTCAAAGAGGTTGCAGGGACGTAAACATAAAAACATCCACCATCGGAGATGATATTATCTTCTGTTGACAAAAAAAAACATTGCTCTGAGACGGTAATAGTCACTGAATAGGAAACGCAGGTCGTAAATTAGTAACGTGGTTCTATGACGTCACACCACGTAAGAGACCGAAATGTTAACAACAGAACCATATGACTAAATGCAATGTAATGTGTCGTGACTAGATTGAAATGTGATTTTATTCAGTGTGAGCTGCTTTGATTTAATGTAGATGACCTTCAATATCTGAAGGTTCATTTTACTGTGTGTATGTGTGAGTATTATTGTGTTATCGGTAAAATCGTTCTAATATTACGTACATGGCTATGTTTTTCTAAGAAATGTTGTTTAATAGAACTATGCTCAGAAAGGTGACACGTAAGTCTACGGTAGAGTGTGGCTGTAATAAAACCAATATATGTAGTGGGTTTATTATTAGTATCAGAGATACAATCTCTGAATGGGCATGTAAAATGATACACTATATTGGATTTCTGTAAAAGACTTAGTTGTGGAGTATTAGAGTTGTTGGAGACTATTATGGGAATTGTTTTAAATGTTTTATAATATGGCTTCTGCTCAGACGAACTTAAGTCACTGATGCCTCCTCAACAGGTGTTTACTCGTGCAACCAGACTGGCAACTGGGTCCCACCCATTCGCAATCAAGTTAGCCAAATGCAGATGACAATTCTACTCCTGCAGCTTCTTCTCTCGCACTTCCCGTCTGTGGAAATCGCTCCCGTGTTCTTGCTTTCCTGACGGCTACAACCTCCAGAAATTTAAATGCAAAGTCAATACTCATCTACTAACCACTGGACTCTAGCTCTCTCCCCACCCCTGTATAACCTTCCCTTTCTCTCCACCTATGTATCTGTCATCGCACCTGCTTTCTCAGCTTTCTATTGTTCCTTTCTAACTAGTTTGTACTCCTCACTCTTTTTTAATTAATCTTTTTACATTTATGTAGCCCCCTGCACATCAGTGGCGTTTCCGCCTTGCTCGGGGTGAAATGATTAAAAAAAAATATATCATGAGCTGAATTTGTTTATTATTATTAATTGGCTTAACATTTCTACCTATTATGTTTTTGAGTGTTGTTTCGTCGTGTTTATAATTATTACGCATTTGGTTGCAATAGTATAAGTCCACTATTATTATTATTATTATTATTATTATTATTATTATTATTATCAATATTGTTAGTAGTATTATTAAGTTTCTTGAGATGCATTTTAATTCGTTGATTAATAACGGAGTTAGGAAATCCATTGTTAACATTTGTTTGTTTAATGCTATGTAATCCTTTATAGATGTGCGTTTTGGTGCAATGGATACAGACTCGGAACAAAAAATCGGGGAACCGAGTTCGAATTTCAGTTGAATTCATTGCATTCACTTACGCACAAATACCCTTGGGAAAGATATTAATCCGTCTCTTCCCTCCATTTACGGGTTAAATAATAGGACAGATTGGGTTCTACAGCCTGGCAACCAGTCTACCGCTGGCAACCAGTCTACCGCAGAAAGCAATGGCAACAGTCATGTCTCTTTCGCGACTGATCGCCCAAGCGTGTATCACGTATGGCACTTAACTGACTGACTGAATATAATAGTTGAAAACATGATTAAGACTTTTACTGGGCATAAAGTGGGGGATCAATTTTATATTGTTATGAAGTAATAAACTGATCCCCCACTAATTACTACTTAAAAATATAATACATCTCTTTCTGCGCTAGCTATAAGTCAAATAATAGGATAGATTGGGTTCTATAGCCTTGGCTGGCAAGAATGTCTACCGCAGAAATCAATGGCAACCAACTGCGGAATAATATTCTGCCCAGTCAGTCATGTCTCTTTCGCGACATGATCGCCCAAGCGTGTATCACGTATGGCACTTAAGTGACTGAATTCTTTATAGAATATAGATTTGGAAGATGATATCGTTGGTGTGCGTTGAATTGAGTCTCTTTTTGTTTATAACAGCTAATCTATATCGTTGGGGGTATTCACTATTATAATTAACAAGACATGAGTTTTTGTTAGTTGGTTCCCTATATAGAGAAGTAGTAAATCAATGTACGCTGAAGTCAATAAATACATCAAAGAATGGGATTTTATTATTAAAATTAATTTCTAATGTAAATTTGAGGACGGTGTGGCTTTAAATTTGTTTTTAAGTTGTGTAATTTGATCAACATTTTAGCTAAAATGAAAATATTATATGTGTATCTTACATATGTAGTTTTTTTTAGTGTTATTCAGTAGATTAAGTACCATACGTGACACACGCTTGGGCGATCATGTCTCGATAAAGACATGACTGACTGGACAAAAGATTATCCCGCAGTAGGTTGCCATTACTTTCTGCGGTAGACTGGTTGCCAGCCAAGGCTATAGAACCCAATCTGTCCTGTTATTTAACCCATAACTGGAAAGAAGAGACGGATTAAAGTGAAGGCAAATAATTCAATTGGAATTCGAACTCGGCTTCCCGAGCCGATATCCACTGCAACACAACGCACATATTTTGTTTTCTAAATGTGCTATATAATAATTAGAAAAGAGAGGACCTAAAGAAGATCCCATCGCAGTACCATCTATTCGAGTATAAATATTACCTTGGGGCTCATGTAAAGGCACTTCAGTGGTGCATGCTAATTATAATTCTTTTTTAAATAGTGGGTTTAATTTTGATTGGTGGGAGAGTAGTATGATTACATACATCATGGATAATGATATCAATCGTTTCATGGACGAGAACATTAGTGAATAAGTTTTGTACACTCAAAGATGTGATTATTTTGTTTTAAAGAATGGATAATTTGTATAAATTCATTTGTGGAATTGATACCATATTTACATGGGAGGAAGGGAGTAATTAATTTGTTAAGGATTTTAGAAAGGATATATATTGGTGTGAGTATTTATGAAATTATAGATTGTAGGAGAAGATCTTTTTTATGGATTTTTGCATTTCCATAAAGGTAGCCACAGGCTGATATTCACCTATAATCTTTTGAAAAAAGCCTGTTTCAGTATTGTTAGCAGTAATAAGTTTATTGATTTGTTTTGGGTTTTTTTTAAGTTGGGAGATGGTATTATTAATTGGCTTTTGAAATTTATTGTGATTGTCCAAAATGGCCTGTAATTTGGAGTCGTATTCATGTTGGTTTAAAATAACAAATGTATTTGCTTTTATCGGATAACAATATTTTTGTTATTTTTTTGGATGTGTGTCTGCTTTTATTAAAGGTGTAAAGCAGCCAAACATATAAAAATATTTTTAGTACGGCTTGTGATTAAACGTACTAGACATTCATTGTCTGCTATTGTTCACAATATATGTTTAGATATATACGGCCGAGTGGTTTCTGACCATGAAACCCGTGTTCGAATCTCACCATGGTTGATATGTCAGAAAGGTTACTTCTTAATGTTATCAGTCTGATGTAGGCGATCTTAGCGTGCGGTACCTATGGTAAGTGCCTGAAAGCCTTGTGAGCAAATTTGGGTATATATATATATATATATATATATATATATATATATATATATCATGCGGATGACTATTTACGCTTTCGCCCGCCGATTGAGTACGATAGGGAAATGGTAGACTTTAAAAAAAGCATCTCCTCAAGCATTTACGCATCGTTCATTCAGTAATGAAATTTAAACACTCTCGGCTACTGGCGTGTATTCACATTGTTTATAACACGCTAAAATCCGCCTACTCAAAGTTAGGGTCGCCGACTGATGAATGGCGAGAAAAGAAAAGAAACTGGGAGAGTAGAAATTGTGGCTACACTTGATTGTTTTCACAGTAAAAGGGTGGGACTTTGTTACCAGTCTAATCTACTTCTTCTTTGTGCCCTGTCCCTCCAGGACGTAGGCGATCATGCTTCTCCACGTCTCCCTATCCCTTGTGGCTCTTAGTATGTTTGCTCCTGTTACACCTCGCAACCCCCGTTCCGTCATCCACCTGATCAGGCACTGCAAATATGTTATCCGCTGCCTTCCTCTGTCTCTCCTTCCTTCTATCTGTCCAGTCAGTATCAGGTTCTCCAAGTTATCCTTCCTTATTGCATGTCCCAGGAACTTCAGTTGTCTCTTCCTGATGCTCAGTATTAATTTTCTTTTTGTTGCCATTCTTTCCAACATCGTTGCTTGTATGCTCAGTCCACGATATCCGCAGCATCCTTCTGTAGAACCACATTTCCGCTTCTTCCAGTTTTGTCCTCATTTTCGATGATATTGTCCAGCATTCACTGCCGTATTGAAGAACTAACATCACATAGCAATCCAGCACTCTTTTCTTTGTTTCTAGTGAAATTTTCCTGTGTGATAGTACTTTACTGAGCATCTGGAACGCGCCCTTTGCCATGCCAATTCGCCTTCGGATCTCTGTGTCGCACTTTCCATCTCCTGTTAGAACACTTCCTAGGTATTTAAATTTTTGTACTTGCTTGATTCTGGTATCCCCCACCTGTATTTGGCATTTTGGGTTGCACCTTTTGCTGATGACCATGCACCCAGTTTTCTTAAAGTTTATTTGTAGTCCTTTTTTGTTACTCTCTACCGCTACCTTCTGTAGGAGGTCTTGTAGTTTCCTTTCCGTGTCTGCAATCAGCACTGTATCATCTGCATACCTTATGTTGTTCAAGTTGTGGCCTCCAATAACAAATCCTGGCGTGTCATCTAGGGTCCTCAAAATATTCTCGCTGTACAAGTTGAACAGATCCGGTGAAAAGACACATTCTTGTCTTACGCCTCTTTCTATCTTTGTAAATCTACTGAAATCGTTACCTGTCCGTATGCAGGCAGTTTGCTTCCAGTATAGATTCTTGATTACTCTAATGTCTTTCCCAAAAATGCCAAGCATCTCCATCAATTCTTTGTGTCGTATCTTGTCGAATGCCTTCGCATAATCAATAAAACATAGATACAAGTCTTTCTTCATTTGTATTACACTTTCGGCGAGCGTCCTAATCATAGATATGGCGTTCCTTGTTCCAGTGTCTTTGACGAACCTGCACTGTTCCTGTCCTATTTCTGGTCTGATTCTGCTTCTCGATATATTCATCAGGATTCTGACAATCTCAAGTTAATTCGCGTACGGGGGTGCACCAAGGTGCTAATCTTGTCGGAGCAGAATTCGTGAAATATTTGTAAAATAGACAGAATTAAGTCACATCTCGTAGGTGAGAGAGTGAAAGACTGGAGTCAGGCCGCCATATTGCAGATTCTTTTTTGGATCTTGTCGAGAACCCAAAGATGAACAGCAGGGGCGCCCGATCAGATATAACAGGGGTATTCAAAGCATGGGCGGATGCTAGATTTATAGATGTCCATGTCCTTTTGTCTTCATTCATATTGTCCTTTTACAGGTATACACTATTTGAAAGTTCGACATATGGGTGTGTGCGTGTGTTTGTGTGATATTAGCACCATCAAAATGGTACGCATATTATTAGTGTTACTGCACCCAATGAGATCAGACGAAAATTAGTCCCCACTTTTCTATTAACGCACTCAGAGTGCTTGCTAGCTGCTAGAATCCTTTCAGTGGGAACTCATTAGAATCGTTGCTCACGGAACCTTTCAGAACACGGCACGAAGAAGAAGAAGAAGAAGAAGAAGAAGAAGAAGAAGAAGAAGAAGAAGAAGAAGAATATATCATTGCTTATATATAAAATGATCTCGGAAGGAGATTGAAAGTACTTGGGAGCATCGAGTAATGAATGATGAAATCAACTGTCAAAGTTACAGCGCATTTCTTATATTATTCAATTATAATAAGATTAAATATATACATATATATATATATATATATATATATATAATCATAATATACACGCTAAAAATGTCTGCCTCCTTCTACCGAGCGCCCATAGCTCAGAGGAAGAATCGCCGACAGACACCAATTCGGTCGGGTTTGAATCCTGGGTAAAAGGCAATCGACTGTCTAACCGTACTGATGAGCTGTAATACAACGAAACAGATCTGTCTGCTGATGACTATATATATATATATATATATATATATATATATAGAGAGAGAGAGAGAGAGAGAATTAATACAAGTAAAAGTTAACTGATTAATGTTACCTTCATCAACTCGACTCCAGAGTTTCGTAGACGGACCCTCCGGGAATCATCCCGTCCGCTCATAAGGTGGTATCAGCAATTATTAAAATATAAGTATATATTTTCAATACTTATCACATATCAACCCAGTGATTCGTATTTTAATCACTCATCGATTCCTTCGTTTATAATCGCTGCACTGGTGGCAAAAATGTATTGAAATTCGATATGTACTGAACGTTTTTATTTGTATCATGAGAGAGAAATAACAGACGTGGAGGGGGAGATAGAGTAAGATCGAAACAGAATGACAGACAGACAGACAGATAGATGAAGAAAGTGTCCACTAGTTAAATGAGACAAGATTGTAATTGAAAAGCAATGTAATATTCTACTTTTTCTGCTATTACTACTACTACGTGCCGTGTCATGAAGGTGATCATGACTCTGCACAAGTTTCTGTCTTTCCTCGCCCCTCAGCAGCCTTTTGCCCTTTGCCAAATCCCCTTGTCCGCCTTCCATTCTCACAAGCTCTTCATGTGGGTGGTCGGTTGATTTCTCCTACCTCTCTTGAACTCGATATGCCCTGTTTGAGTTTGTTTTTTCAATTCCACCTTCCACAGCTGTCTTTTTCTGAGTTCGAATATTATGTTACCATTTTCTGTAAATTGGTTGGTTGTTTTGTTTTTATGGCATATCAACACCTCGGCGGGTCATTTATTGCCAACTAAATTTTATTTATTTACTGCTGGTAATACCTTTTTCTTTCAACAATTTATTGTTGTTTTTATATAAGTTAATATATAAGTTTTATATAAGTTTTAACTTAAGATTTGTTGGTTGATTTATTTTTATGGCAATCAACACCTCGGCGGGTCATTTATTGCCAACTAAATTTTATTTATTTACTGCTGGTAATACCTTTTTCTTTCAACAATTTATATAAGTTTTGTGTCTAGTAATACTTTTTTCTTTTCGAGTATCATGATTCATTGGGATTTATTTTTAAGGGCAGAGTCCCCAAGTCCCACCCTTGTTATTTAACCCATAACTTAAAGGAAGGGACGGATTAATACCGTTTCCCAAGGGTATCAGTGCTTAAGTGAATGCAGGGCATTCAACTGGAATTCGAACTCGGCTCACCGAATTCTCTTTCCGAGCGGATATCAACTGCACCACAACGCACATCCGTCACTAAACGCTTACAGCACCTGTTATTCCCAAGCGGTCACCCATCTAAGTACTGACCAGGCTCAATGTTGCTTACCTTCGGTGACCGAGCGAGAGCCGATGTATTCAACGTGATAGGCCGTAAGCTTTTCTGTAAAACTTCATATTTGCTTAATCATGTCATTCTTAGTATCCCTCTGTAGAACCTCATTTTTATTGTCTTAGGTTTCTTTTTCAAGATACACTATAGTGAAAAGAAAAATAAGCCTATTAAAGAAAGCCTGCTCAAATTTCAAAAGAAAAAAAGGTTCTTTAAAAAAAGAAGAAAAATCATTATATCCGCCACGATGACGAATTCAATATGTCCGAATTTTTAGGTCACATAGTTTTTGATTATTCTGATCCTTATCTCGTTCGGTGGATTAAAACATCTCCTGAATACTAATTCAGGAGATGTTTTAATCCGTGTGACCCAAATTAGACGAACTGAACGGCCACATCTTTGCTGGAGTTGACGTGATCTAGTCCTGGGTTAAGAAAACCATTTGGGCGTACTTTAATCCAAAGCTAAGCATCAAGTCCAGCATCTCCGTACAGACGATGATATGAATTTAGAGGTTCTTTGGGAACATGTGGGGATCTCAAAACATGGCCGTGAAAACAAGTGGAGATCTCATGATTTGACATTTTCTTAACACCACTTGTAACATTACAGACAACGTGGGTGACACTGTACGCACCTCTGTGTTGGCTCTCATTCCTACATTTTACGCGGACACTTTCAAAAAGTTCAATGCCTTCGAGTCACTGTGGTTGACACTTAGTGTCACGAGCACGGTGTATCATTTTGTTTTGCGTGCCACAGCAGAATTTCTCACCACATCTGAAAAAGCTTCAAAAGTTGGCGTATGCCGCGCAACATTACGTTTGTTGTCTGCTAATAAAATGTTCCCAAATGCGCAAAAAGTATCAGATAGCTAAACACTCGAATTCATTTTGAAATCACTTCTCGATAGAACTGAATACTTTTCAGAAGTCTTCACACACACACACACACACACACACACACACACACACATATATATATATATTAAAACTATACTTTCACCTATATATATATATATATATATATATATCAAAACTATACTTTCACCTATATATATATATATATATATATATATATATATATTAGGTGAAAGTATAGTTTTAATATATATATATATATATATATAATGAAAGTATAGTTTTAATATATATATATATATACATATATATATTTATATACATATATATATATATATAAGGTGAAAGTATAGTTTTAATGCATAATATATTTGTGGGTAAAAGGCATCGATATCAGGAGTAAAGCGTGTTTAAATATATGGTTTTAAATGGCCAGTGATGTGCACTGAGATCAACGCTAAAAGGTGACAGTCTGTTCCATGTTCAGGACTGTTGCCTTATATACAATTTGATAGAGTTTTTCTTTATTAAACAAAGTGAAGATCACCACTTGTTGTTGACATCAATGTCCACATTTATATTTACATACAATACCGGCCATAATTATTAGACGACCCCAGTTTTCAAAAAGAAAAAATGTATTTCATACTATTTTTTGAATTTATTGCCAAGTGGATAATTCTAATTGAAAATAGAATAGTTCTTTCATTATTATTACTTTGCAAAATTTTACAAAGCAGCCAGGAAGCCTTTGCTTTGGCCAGCCAATAAGAAGAGGAGACTAGCAAATGGAAGAGACCACAAAAAAATCTGGACACCAAAACAGTTCATTTGATGCATATGTTATTGGGCAGTATTTACAAAAAAAAAACATTCTATTTTCATTTAGAATTATCTAATTTGCAATAAATACGAAAAAATAGTATGAAATATATCATTTTCTTTAAAAGAACTGGGTGGCCTAATAATTATGGACGGTAGTATATATATATATATATATATATATATATATATATATATTCTACCGGCCATAATTATTAGGTCATCCCAGTGTTTAAAAGAAAATGACGTATTTCATACTATTTTTTACTATTTATTGCCAAGTGAATAACTGTAAATGAAAATAAAATGGTTGTTTTGTTAATATTGCACAATAATATGTGCATCAAATGAATTTATAAATATTTAATAATTACCTGTATTGCAGTTTCATGAATGAAAGAATGAAGCAAATTTAGGGTGATTCGGACGAGTTCATCTTTGCTTCCTTGCCTTGTAAAATTTTGTAAAGTAATAATAACAAAAGAACCATTCTATTTTCATTTAGAATTATCCACTTGGCAATAAATAGTAAAAATACTATGAAATACATCAATTTTTTTAAAGAACATGGGTTGCCTAATAATTATGGCCGGTAGTGTATATATTGTGTATTTAGGCAGTAATCCCTCTTTTATGCAAGTTTCATTAAAAATGACGGACAAGGTGTTGTGGTTAAGTTTTTTATATAATTTATTATGAGATATTACAATTTTTTCTTCTCGGAGTAGGAAAGTGTAAAATGATGGTCGTTCTGAATGGACATGCTTCCAAATTCTTTCGTGTGAACGTGGGTGTCCTTCAAGGCATCCTAAATAATATTAATAAAATAATATTATGAAAATAATAATAAAAGAATAAAAATACAATATATATATAACAAAATATTAACACTAATAATAATAATAATAATATCATTATTATAGAAAAAGAAAATAGATCCTCAATCTACGCTTTTCTTGATGTTCATCAGTGATCTTCCTAATCGAATCACTTCCCAGGCAGGCATCTATGCAGGTTGACACTACGATCTACTCCTGTCTCAATAAGAAATCTGCCAGGGCTGACAAAGTAAACCTCACTGCTGCTCTTGAAAATGACTTCTGATTTGTGATGGATTGGAGTAAGAAATGGCTCCTAAATTTTAATGTTTCCAAAATGAAGCTACTCTCTTTTAACCACTACAGAGAACCTTTCCTACCTTCCATCAATATGGATCATACCAGTCACCCAGAAAGCAATACACTGTGCCTCCACGGCCTCACTCTCTCAGTCGACCTCAGATGAAACAACTACATCGAATCAATATCTACATCTACTGCTAAAAAAGGTTGCGTCACTGCATCGCGCCAGGAAGTTTTTCTCGTCAGAATCCATCTTGCACGTTTACAAATCTACCATTCGTCCGTGCATTGAAAACTGTTGTCATATCTGGTCAGGTGCTCCTGCTATTGATCTCAGGGTTCTCGACAAAATCTAAAGGAGGATCTGCAATGTAATCGATCCTGAATTCGCAACTCGATTTCAGTCACTTTCTCACCGACGAAATGTGGCTTCCCTCTGCCTTTTCTTCACGGCTTTTGCTCTGATGAGCTTATCTCCCCAATGCACCGCCTGCACAAATTTACCAGAGCTATTAGACTGGCAACTAGGTTCCACCATTTTACAGTCATAACAGTCAAATGTAACTAACACTTCTACTCTAACAGTTTCTTTTCTCGTATTTGCCGCCTGTAGAACTCCTCGTATATACTTGTTTCCCTGGTTGCTACAATCTCCAAGAGTTTAAGTGCAACATCAACTGTTATCTCTTATCTCCTTGATAATTCTCTTATCCTTTCTCCGATAATCCTTCAACCTTGTTCTTCTTTTTTTCGTTCTCTTCTCATATAATCCCCTGCGCAATAGTGACAGTGCTGCCTTGCTTGGGGTGAAAAGATTAGGAAAAAAGATTTCCATGGAATGTGTTCAGACGAACTACATATCATAATCCCGTCACCTTCCGGCTTACGGCCTATCACGTTGAATGCACCGGTTCTCGCTCGATCACCGAAGTTAAGCAACGTTGAGCCTGGTCAGTACTTAGATGGGTGACCGCTTGGGAATAACAGGTGCTGTAAGCGTTTAGTGACGGATGTGCGATGTGGTGCAGTGGATATCAGCTCGGAAAGAGAAATCGGCAAGCCGTGTTCGAATTCCAGTTGAATACCCTGCATTCACTTAAGCACTGGTACCCTTTGGAAAGGTATTAATCCGTTCCTTCTCTCCAGTTATGGGTTAAATAACAAGAGTAGGACTTGGAGACCCTGCCCTTAGAAACAAATCCTAATGAATCTTGATACTCGAAAAGAAAAAAAGTATTACTAGACACAAAACGTTTATATAAAAAAACAACAATAAATTGTTTTATTACCCGCAGTAAATAAATAAAATTTAGTTGGCAATAAATGACCCGCCATGGTTGATATGCCATAAAAACAAAACAACCAACCCGTCACCTTCATAGCGAAGACCCGATATGTCATGAGAATTTTATCAAATCAAACTCAGTCCATTGGTGAGATGTAAGTTCCACTCGAGTAGATAGTTCCCACGAACCGTTACTTTGTGGAACCGACTACCAAGATGATACCTCCTCGATCTTGTTTATGTCAAGGGTTAATCGTTATCTTCTTACATAAACCGTGAAGATTATTGCTATTGAAACTATGCAATGTGGTTCTATCTAAACCTTTTCAACGGGTTTCGGTTATGATCATTTCACCCAAAGGAAGGCGGTGCAGTTATTGGTGCGCAGAGAGTTACATGAGAGGAGAGTTAAAAATAGAAAAACAAATTAGAGGCGGGAGGTCGAGGGAAAGAATAAGAAACAGACGGGAATTAAGGCGATACAAAGATGGCAGTTGACGTTGCGTTTAAACTCTTGGAAGAAAAAGCAAGTATACGGGAAAGAGTTATAAACAGTCTATCGAACTTCTCACTTTGTAAACCCTTCGGCCTCGAGTGGTTCTTTAACTTTATACACTGAGAACTTTACTGTTAAAAATCACCCACTGAAGGACAGAAATACACAGTATATTAGACCATAGACATGACTAAGTGGTTATAGCCATCCACTGGTACTGGTCGGGATATTAACAACTGAAGCCAATCTTAATTCAGTGTTACAAAATATAGACATGACCAGAAGCCACGAGAGACATTTCTGGTGTCATAGTTTTATGACATACGTTATACATATTCGTATGATCATGTCTCTTTTTAGTCCTTCCCAGTGCTCATATTGTAACTGTTATACTGGTTGTGTTTAAATACCACATTCTTCAGTTAGTTAGTTTAGTGCCAGATATGATAATCCTTGGATGGTAGTGTCTCTTTTGATTCATAACAGTCATGGTTTTGACAATTAACTACATCCTGCTGTAAGGCCCTCTGATCGGCAGACTGGAGGTTTTTGGGGAGCGTGGAACAAGCTCTTGATTGCTATTACTCCCAGATCCACCCTGAACCCTGTTAGGGTGTCAGCTATGAATCACCAAAGCAAAACACTATGAAAGCATAAAAATACATTCTTATAATAAATTGACAGAAATATACTGTAACAGAACAAAGAATTACTAACAGAATATTTTATCTGCAGCTGAAGGAATACAATTTCGTTGAAAATATATTTAATTGAAGCCATAAAATTGTATTCAAAATATTTAAATTTCGGCATTAAATACCCCATAGGGGTTGATATGCCACTAAACAAAATCAACCAACAATACATATTTAAAGCAAAATGACCAGCAATTCATTTTATCTTTAGCTGAAGCCACAAAATTGTTGTTAAAAATATTTAGATTTTGGCATTAAATAACCCACAAAAGTTGATATGCCGCTAAACAAAATCAACCAACAATACATGTTTAAAGCAAAATGTCCAGAAATTCATTTTATCTTTAGCTGAAGCCATAAATTTTTTGTTCAAAATATTTAGACTTCGGCATTAAATAACCCATAGAGGTTGATATGCCACTAAACAAAATCAACCAACAATACATATTTAAATCAAAATGACCAGCAATTCATTTTATCTTAAGCTGAAGCCACAAAATTGTTGTTCAAAATATTTAGATTTTGGGATTAAATAACTCATAGATGTTGATATGATGTGAAACAAGATAAACTAATCCAATCGATTCTTGACTAACTAGGCAGAATATTTTCCAGCAGTAAGATGCAATTTTTTTGACGGTAGACTGGTTGCCAACCAAGGCTATAGGGTGCAGTTTAACCCATAACTGGGGGTTAAGGTAGGGATCCACATCATCCCTAGCGTTACATAGACAAAGTTCGCATTAGTATGTTAACTGTACTTAACAAGACAGTTTTTGTGTATCTCTTAAGCTGGGGTTTCCAGGGATTCTTTCAATGTGTTGTTTTGTTCCATTATTTATAATTCCAAGTGCACCTAATATCACTGGTACGATTTTTGTTTTTAATTTCTACATTTTTCTATTTCGATTTCCAGATTTTTATATTTTGATAGTTTTTAAAACTCTTTGGTTGCTATGTTATGATCCGTTGGACATGTCATATCAGTTAGTAGGCAAGATTTTTTCTTTTAGGTTTTTGACAATAATGTCCGGCCTATTTGCCTCAATTTTCCTTTCTGTGTAGATGGTGTAATCCCATAGAATTTCTGTAACCGGTGCTGATTGATGTTCATACCAGTGTTTCTTTACATATTTTCCAAAGTGTTTGCACATTGTCCAGTGTAGATATTGCCCCACTCTATCGTGACGATCCTTGTATTCATTTGAGGCGAGTACAAAACATCCTAAGATAAGATGGTCTATTGTTTCCCGGTATTTGTCACAGAACCTGCATTTTGGATCCACATTATTATTATTATTATTATTATTATTATTATTATGTCATTTTTCGTCATATTTCTATTTCTGCTATGGTCGCACTACCTACCAAATCTGCGGGAAGACCTAAGGCAGGTCGTGGTGTGTCGTTATGGCTCCATTTCATGTTTTTTCTATCTCCCCTATCATCCCTAGCGTTACATAGACAATGTTTTCCTGAGTATTTGGGCTGTACTTAATAAGACAATTTTTTGTATATCTCTTAAACTAGGGTTTCCAGGGATTCTTTCAATATGTTGTTTTGTTCCATTTTTTATCATTCCAAGTACACCTACTATCACTGGCACAACTCTTATTTTCAATTTCCACATTTTTTCTATTTCAATTACCAGGTCTTTATATTTTGACAGTTTTTCAAATTCCTTGGTTGCTATGTTACAATCCGCTGGACAAGCCATATCAATTAATAGAC
Source organism: Ascarosepion bandense (assembly GCA_037127315.1). Taxonomy (NCBI): domain Eukaryota; kingdom Metazoa; phylum Mollusca; class Cephalopoda; order Sepiida; family Sepiidae; genus Ascarosepion; species Ascarosepion bandense. The sequence continues at coordinate 435,756 of JBBBDQ010030013.1, forward strand.
AAGTTTTCTCTTTCTGGTTTTTAACAATAATTTCCGGCCTATTTGCTTCAATTTTTCTGTCTGTGTAGATGGTGTAATCCCATAGAATGGTGGCATCTTCTATTTCTGTAACCGGTGCTGGGTGATGTTCATACCAGTGTTTCTTTACAGATTTTCCATCGTGTTTGCACATTGTTTATTATTATTATTATTATTATTATTATGTCATTTTTCATCATATTTCGATTTCTGCATTGGTCTCACTACCAACCAAGTCTGCGGGGAGACCTAAGGCAGGTAGTGGCGTGTTGTTATGACTCCATTTCATGTTTTTCTATCCTCCCTATCATCCCCAGCATTACATAGATAACGTTTTCCTTAGTGTGTGGGCTGTACTTAATAAGACAATTTTTTGTATATCTCTTAAGCTGGGGTTTCCAGGGATTCTTTCAATGTGTTGTTTTGTTCCATTTTTTATCATTCCTAGTGCACCTACTATCACTGGCACAACTCTTGTTTTCAATTTCCACATTTTTTCTATTTCAATTTCCAGGTCTTTATATTTTGACAGTTTTTCAAATTCCTTGGTTGCTATGTTACAATCCGCTAGACAAGCCATATTAATTAATAGACAAGTTTTTTCTTTCTGGTTTTTAACAATAATGTCCGGCCTATTTGCTTCAATTTTTCTGTCTGTGTAGATGGTGTAATCCCATAGAATGGTGACATCTTCTATTTCTGTAACCGGTGCTGGGTGATGTTCATACCAGTGTTTCTTTACAGATTTTCCATCGTGTTTGCACATTGTCCAATGTAAATATTGCCTCACTCTATCGTGGCGATTTTTATATTCATTTGGGGCAAATACAGAACAGCCTGAGATTAGATGGTCTATTGTTTCTTGGTGATTATCACAAAACCTGCATTTTGGATCCATATTACTATGTATAATATTTACCTGAAAGTTTCTAGTGAAAAGACTTTGGTCTTGCGCTGCAAGTTTCAGACTTTAATCCAGATGCACGTAACCATCGATTATTATTATTATGTCATTTTTCATCATATTTCGATTTCTGCTTTGGTCTCACTACCAACCAAGTCTGCGGGGAGACCTAAGGCAGGTAGTGGCGTGTTGTTATGGCTCCATTTCATGTTTTTCTATCTTCCCTATCATCTCCAGCATTACATAGATAAAGTTTTATTATTATTATTATTAAAGTTTTATTATTATTATTATTAAAGTTTTATTATTATTATTATTATTATTATTATTTGTGAACATGAAAGGGCGACTAGCGGCGGCTCTGGAAAAAAGAGAGTTCGTTTGTGTCTGGCGTGTAGAGCAGTAATCTGTTCCAAAGAAAGAAAATAATAATAATACTCACCGCGGTCTTAATAATCCACCTTCAGCTCATTCTAAAGGAAAAAAGAGAGGAGGCCCTCGAGTGGAATTTTTATAGACTGAGGAAATGGATTATGGGTAGAGAAATGGATTATAAAACTGACCGACCAAGTTCACTCGAGATTAGTGGCGTCAATTTCTTGGCGAGAAGCTGACGCAGAGAGACGCAGTGAAAAGGTGGAAGGAGGAAAGTGGAGTAGGAAGAGGAAGAGGCGTAGCAAGAAGCCAGCTGGGAGAGCGTTGAATTGAAATCCAACGGTCTGCGGTTCGATCCCTGGTTCTGCACTCACTAGAAGAAAGTGTGCAACAAGCTATTTCGGCGTAATGGGGGACAGGTTCGACCTGAAATTGATTCCAGAGTTCAGTGGCTCGACCCCAGTACTTGACTGGGTGGAAAAAGTGGAACTGCATTGTCTCTTGTCTGGTGTCAAAAACATTGAACATGTGATTCCTCTGCGTTTGTCCGGTGGGGCTTTCGCTGTGTATCAACAGCTCAGTGCTGAGGAAAAACAGAATTATGAGAGGATCAAGGCAGCCCTATACAAAGCGTTTGCTATCGACCCCGCCACTGCCTGGGAGCAATTTGAGGCAAGACAATTACATCCTGGCGAAACTGTGGACGTATATTTGGCCGAGCTGACGAAGTTGACGGTGTTGTTCGGTGGGCTGCCCGAGCGGGCCTTGGCATATAAATTTCTGGCGGGGCTCCCAACCGGAGCAAAACAGCTCCTGCGGGCGAGCTCAAACATAACCTCGTTGCCCCTTAATGACCTGGTGGACCGAGCCAGAACCGTGATGAAGGATAATTCCGAGCTGAGAGATCCGATAATCGCCGCTGCACAATCCACACCGAGTGATGATAAACCGTCTCAGGGCCTTAGCCCGCGTGGTGGGGTCGTGTGTTATAGGTGCGATGGCCAGGGCCACATTGCAAGGAACTGCAGACGGCGACCGACAGCTGTTCGCTGCTACCGGTGTAATGAAACCGGACATATGGCCCGGGATTGTGCGGGAAACGGGGCCGGGGACAAGGTGCCGGCGTCGACCTTTCCCCAAAGCAGAAATTAGAGGCGCTTCCGATCATTCAGGTGTATGTCAACGAGACATTGTGCTCAGCACTCCTCGACTCCGGGTGCTCCCGCACCATAGTGTTCGTAGACCTCTGCCACACTTGGAAGGAGAAGGGTGTCAGGGTAACCACCATCAGTGGAGAATCGCGGACATGTTGCGGGGTGGGTGCGATAAACATCCGTACAAGAACAGGAAACTCGGCCAACGTCGAGGCGCTAGTAGCGCTCAAAAAACCACTGAACTTTGACCTGCTTCTAGGCTATGATGCCATCAGAGCCCTAGGTGGTGTTCACATAACGCAGACGGGGGAAGTGCAGTTTCAAGAGAGGACCCCAGTGTGCGCAGCGCTGAGGATCGACCAGCCAGACTTTAGTGTCGAATTTGACCAGCACCAGAAGGCTTGGACCGCCTCATGGAAGTGGTCGGGAAATCAGGAGCCAGCAAAATTGCGGAACGAAGTAGCCGAGTACCATGTGCCCGACCAAATAAGGCCTGCATACGAAGAGGAGCTTCGTGAATGGATCAAGGATGGCTGGTTAATTCCTTACCCCTATGAGAAACTTGGACCTCCCAAAGGTTTGATCCCGCTGATGGCGGTTACTCAGCACAACAAAGCAAAAGTGAGGCCAGTGATGGACTACCGCGAACTAAATGCGCATGTTGATGCATTTACGGCAGATGCTGATGTTTGCGCCAGCAAGCTACGAGAATGGCGCCAGCAGGGTTCCAATGTGTCCCTGCTGGATCTAAGAAAAGCGTATCTGCAGGTCCGGGTCAGCGAAACGATGTGGCCGTTTCAGACGGTGGTGTTTGCCGGCAGAAGGTACTGCCTTACCAGGGGACATCGACGTACCTTGATGACATATACGTGAACGAAGACGTTGTATCATCATCACGCGTAAGGACCAAACTGGCCGAGTTTGGCCTGATTTGCAAGGACCCGGAACATTTGGAGGATGGCGCCCGTGTCTTGGGCCTGAAAGTTCAAAAGGAGCGGGGGACCTTGAAGTGGGGGCGCGGAACTGCAGTTCCTGAAGTACCCGAAGTCTTCACGAGACGAGTGGTCTTCTCCCTGTGTGGAAAACTTGTGGGGCACCTACCAGTGTGTGGATGGACTCGTGTAGCAACAGGCACCATAAAAAGGAGGGCAAGCGCAGTCACCAAAGACTGGGATGATGAAACGACGGACGATCTGTTGGTTCGTATGGTGAAGGAGACCATCGCAAGGGTAAAGCAGGATGACCCCGCAAAGGGAGACTGGTGTGTGCAGGGAGACGAATTGAGCGTGTGGGTGGATGCGAGCTCTGTGGCGATTGGTGTGCTGCTTGAGGAGAACGGAGCTGCGATTGAGGACGCCTGCTGGCTGCGACCGACGAATGACGCTGCTCACATCAACCTGGCAGAGCTCGATGCGGTGACGAAAGGCATTAACCTGGCACTCCAGTGGAAAGTCAAGAAATTACACATACACACAGATTCGCTGTGCGTGTACCACTGGATATCAAACACACTGACAGGTAAGGCCAGGGTGCGCACCAAGGCGGCCAGCGAGATGCTGATCAGACGGAGGTTGGAGACCATAAGAAAGCTAGTAACAGAGTACAATCTGTCTGTGGATGTGGTACTTGTCACCTCAAACTGCAACCTCGCTGATAGGCTCACTCGGGTGCCTCAGAGATGGATTGATGCCGTGAAGAAAGAAGCTGGGCCAGTACCGTTACTATGTGCTGCCTCTGTGGAGGCGGCAGACAAAATCAGGGAAATACACCACATCAGTGGGCACCCCGGAGTGAGACGGACATGCTATTTTGTACAATTGACCAATCCGTCAGTGTCAAAAAGTGCAGTGAGAGCGGTGGTCAAGGAATGCCAAACATGCCAGTCAATCGACCCCGCCCCAGCGAGATGGCGGAGGGGTCGGCTGGGAACAGACATGACTTGGAGCCGACTGGGTATGGACATAACCCATTATGGCAGCCAGCACTTCCTCACACTGATAGATTGCGGACCGACGAGGTTTGCGATCTGGCGCCCGTTGGCACGCCAGGACTCCTCCAGTGTCATCCGTGAATTGGAATCCATATTTTACGAAAGGGGGCCGCCTGAAGAGATCCTCACGGACAACGATACTGCCTTCTGCAGCGTAGAATTTAGGCGTTTTGTAGACGAGTGGGGGATCAGGCTCAGACACCGATGTGCATATGTGCCGAGTGGCAACGGCATAGCAGAGCGGTGCCACCGAAGCGTGAAGAGGACCGCGGCCAGGAAGGCGTGCACTATTGCAGAAGCGGTCTATAGATATAATGCAACACCGAGGGATGCTGTGACTGCTGTGAGCGCACCCGCCAATGCGATCCATCGCTACCGAGTGCGCATCAAGGGCATTGACGCGCGTCTGCCTGATCGGCGGGGAACAAGAGGGCCGTATGAATTAGGGGACACCGTCTGGGTGAAGCCTCCCAATAGCCGGTGCACCACCAGTTTTCGAAGGGGACGAATCACCGGCATCGTCAGTGAGCAGGCCGTGCTGGTTGATGGTACTCCACGCCATGTGAGGGACATTCGGCCCGCCCTGAATACGAATTCGTTGACAAGTAGCGGCAGTGGTGAATCATCCAATGACGAACTGTGGATTCGACCTACGCCCTGCGAGTCTGATGGTCCGACTGCGAACCCCGACGCTGTTGCCGATAATTCCGATGCCACTTCTGAGAGTTCAGATGAAGAAATCCAGACAATCCCCCTTCGTAGGAGTGCCCGCAACAAGCGGCCACGTCCGCCTTGCCACATGTGTGGTCTTGAGACCAGGGGGGAGTGTGAACATGAAAGGGCGACTAGCGGCGGCTCTGGAAAAAAGAGAGTTCGTTTGTGTCTGGCGTGTAGAGCAGTAATCTGTTCCAAAGAAAGAAAATAATAATAATACTCACCGCGGTCTTAATAATCCACCTTCAGCTCATTCTAAAGGAAAAAAGAGAGGAGGCCCTCGAGTGGAATTTTTATAGACTGAGGAAATGGATTATGGGTAGAGAAATGGATTATAAAACTGACCGACCAAGTTCACTCGAGATTAGTGGCGTCAATTTCTTGGCGAGAAGCTGACGCAGAGAGACGCAGTGAAAAGGTGGAAGGAGGCAAGTGGAGTAGGAAGAGGAAGAGGCGTAGCAAGAAGCCAGCTGGGAGAGCGTTGAATTGAAATCCAACGGTCTGCGGTTCGATCCCTGGTTCTGCACTCACTAGAAGAAAGTGTGCAACATTATTATTATTTATTCATATATTCCGAATACGCTTGGGAGTCGGTTCCACAAAGGAACGATTCTTGGAAAGAATCTGCTCGAGTGAAACTTACATCTCACAAATAGAAATACGTAGTTAACCAGAGTGGTTCGCTACAATGTGAGTGGCGTGGCGGGTCCTAGCCGTAAATGTTAGAACTGATGGAACCAAAGTTTGTAGTTTGTCTGAAAACTCTCTATGGAAATTTAATAGGAGTAGATACTCAGATGTGAAAAAAATTACAAAGCTGTTTTCACCGACGAACTAAAATTTAAGACAAAATTACTTTGGCAGGGCACTCATGAGGATTGAACTCACAGCCCTAATCAGTAGCAGCGGATATGTTTGCCTATTGCTTAGTTCACTCTCATTATCTCTCTTTAGAACAGAAATAGAGGTTTATCCCTTGATTCCTGTTTAGGATTGGGTTTCTTGTTTCTTCTAAATTCTTCTCGTTCTTGCTCTTGCGTCTTAGTGGCATTATCGCCTTGATTATGGGGGGTAGATTTTTTTTTAAATAGTGGCGGAGCAGCGAGAGGCTTTCGATGTTTATTTTATTTTATTTTATTTTGAGGAGTAGCGAGGTTGTAAAGTGGGAAGGACGCAGAGACACTTCTAGATTCATGACTGGAAAATGAAGACTGTGTAGCTGCAGCTCATATATGACAGTAGTTCTCTATTTTCGGACTGATTATAACATTTTAATTTCGTTTATATATATATATATATATATATATATACATATATATATATATGTGTATATATATATGTATGTATATATATATATATATTTATATATATATATATATAAGAAAAAAAGTGCGAGAAGTGGTGAACGTTTTGTTTTAAACTGTAGATTTATTGTTGTTACTGTCATTAGTATTACTTGCTCTTTCTATGTTATATTCAGTGTTCATAATGGTATTTATGCCGCTACACGTGTTTCGAGTCAAAAGTTGACTCTCTTCAGGCGAATAAACTTGTACCTTTACATATCGATATTCGTTTGTTTTTCTTATGGCCAAGGTATCATGTATAAATAGAAATCTAATATCTCTCTCTCACTCTTTCTCTCTCTCTCTCTCTCTCTCTATATATATATATATATATAATTTCAGGTGAATTGGACTCAAGGTTTTTTTTTATTTTGAGTGCTCTGGCATTTATTTTATTATGAACAGTGCTCAATATAATGAGTATTATAGAGCTTAATATAATTATATAATTATGAATTAATTGTACATTGCGACACGGAAATTTCCATGTTTCGAGATAGATTCTCATCATCAGGCAATGTTGCTGTTGGTTGTGCAGATGATTTACATTTAAATGACAAAAATATTTGATTTGCTGTGTATGTATATGGGAAGATATAAAAATTTGCATGTGTGTTTCTTTTGCCTAATCAGAGTAGAGATTCATTTTGGGATTGAAGGTCCTTTTCAAGCTCGGCAGCGAGGTTTGCTTTATCAGCCTCGGCAGATTTTTGATCGAGACGAGAGTAAACCGTAGTATCATCAGCGTATATGCCTACTTGGTATCTTATTACATCGAGGAGATCGTTAATATAGATAAGGAAAATCGTAGGACCTAGAATAGAGCCTTGAAGGACACACCCGTTTGTGTGATAGCATTAGGAGGCTTGTCCGTTCAGTACTACCTTCATTGTACAATTTGAAAGGAATGACTGGATTAGGTCAAACAATTGCCCAGTTATACCATAGCCTCGCAGCTTGCCTAGGAGGCCAGCATACCAGACCCTATCAAACTTTGGAGATGTCAAGGGCAACAATTCGGGCGTCGCCGTTCTTGTCGAGGGCCTGGTGTATATGCTCGGTGATGGTCGTGAGCATATCAGCAGTAGACCTAGTAAAGCAGAAACCGTACTGTTTGTCAGAGAAAAGTCTGTGGACTATAAATTATAAATAAATATATATATATATATATATATATATATATATGTGTGTGTGTGTGTGTGTGTGTGTGTGTGTGTGTGTGTGTGTGTGTGTATAAAGAAGAATAAAAAAACAAGTGAAAACTACAGTCCAAGTTCAACTTCCTCAGAGAGTGTCATTTACTCGTGAAATTCACTGAATAAGCATTAATTTTTTTTCCTGATGATGGTCATGCTGGCCGAAACTAGTCTAGAAACTTAATTAATAAATAAAACAAAAATATTAATATACAACCCAGTTTGTCTTAAATTTTATTTTTTAATAATGATTATTGTTCAAGTCAGATAGATAGATAGATAGATAGATAG